>VWZK01003114.1:0-12111 GCA_013396935.1 Baryphthengus martii | reverse complement strand
CTAACATTCTGTGATTCTGTGAATTCCTTGTAAGTCTTTAGGAAAGCTTCTATGGCTTAAGCAGATCTTCATATTCAGCTGATGACTTTGAAAAGAAGCATGAGGCTTGAGTGCATTCCTTACTGGTGCCCATGGAAGGGACACCTCCACTTTTGAAGTAGCTGATATTATGCCAGTATGAAATCAAGCCTGGCATCCCTGGCAGTAACTCTATAGCAACAACTTTGGAGAGGAAGCAGCTTGAATGCTGAAAATAGGAACGACAAAAACAGTAAAATTACAGATTTTTTTTTCAGAGCACAGATAACCTCTGAATATGTCTGGTTATGTGGAAAGAACACGGCCTCTGGGCATGGTTACAATTCATTGTCCTCCCAAGCTTGTGGTAAGAAAATAGATGTAATGGAAGTGTTACCCTGATCCAAGACTGAGTGAGTATTTACATCTTCCCACTACAAGCAGGGTAAAAGTGGAGGTCAGGGAATGACATTCCTAAAGATGTTTTCCTTATGCTAGTGGTTATTTCAATGTTTTTCACAGATTTCAGTGATTTCAGAGCACCAAACAGTAACAGTGTATTTACTCACCTTTGCCATTGTTTTTTAAAACTATGTTGATATTTTGCACAGGAGCACCAGACATCTGAGTGCCTGGCTTGACTGCAGTGGGATGGCAATATGAATTGGCACGACTGAAACAGATTTATAAAGAATGGTAAAACTGCAAAAAATATTTGCTGTTTCTTTGGGGAACTGATTCATGGTTCCTCTCCCTCTGTCCTCAGCTGCCGTCTCCTGTTTTCCGCTGATGTGGAGATGACTACGTGAACTTGGTGACTGTGTTGATGTACATAGGGCTCATTGCTAAAAGACTGAGGTTAAACACCTCTCCCAAAACATGTGATGTTTAATCTAAACTTTCTGGTATTTGCAGAGGTAGTTTTCTCCACTTGCAAACATGACTAAAACAAGAAAAACTTGGGTTTTGCCAACTAATTAATGTTAAAAATGAAACTATTTTAATACAAACTTTAAAAAGAAATCTAAATCCTTCATCTTTCTTCTGAAGACTCAGCTTTCCTCTGGGGTGGCAACTGCAAGACTTTCACCCTTTCAGTGTAACCTTCACACATTTTCAGACTGTAAATTCATGCTGAGTATCAAGGCCTAGTGATACTGGATGGATATAGCAGAGCAACTCGTTTCTCTGACTTGCTCCTTTCTTACCGCCCTTTCCTGTTGCATGCCATCCCGCTAGCTCCAGTCCAACCTTTGCACTACCCTGATATCTACAGAGGCAAACCCTGCCAACCAGCAAATGTGTTCTATTATCTGAGCAATCAGCAGAAGATATGTAGTGCCAGAACCTAAACAGAACCTTTCAGTTTTAAAGAGGTTCTCAGACTGCTGCTGCTCTCTCTCAAATGGCTCTTCATCAAATTGTCCTACCCATTTTTTCCCCATTTTCTTTTGGTTGGTTTATTTATTCACTTTCTCTGGGTTGAACCTTTCTACTTCAGTGCTGGAAGCTGTTGCTGGAAGTGAAGGTGGTGCTCAAGCACATTGAAAAGATTAGCTGGCTTGGACTTCTGCATCTGCAACAATAGCAATTTCCTCTGCTCTATGGTATTACGTCCTTTTCACAAAAAAAAGAGGTTGTATCTTTCTTTTGGTTTATCTCTCTTTCTCTCTGCCAGATCTACCTCTGAACTTCTTTTCTCTCTGAAATACTGCTTTTCTGGGAGAGCAACTGCAGGGAGTTGTTTTTCTTTCAGACCTTAGCATTTAGATCTTGGTGATATAAAAGACTGGCAAGCATCTCAGGGGAGGCTTTTTGCACCAAAAGAAAGACCAGTCCCTCCAGTCTAAGTGTGTTCAAAGGCTTTGCTTCTCTGGCAGGCATTTGAGGCTTGGCCACCTTGGTGGAATAGAGCAGTCTGTTTTTACACACATAAGCCACATTGCAGGCTTGTGAGGCATTTCTGAGATCTTGCTGATGTGATGAACTGGAAAATAGACAAAGGCTGATGTGATACTGAAGTGGAATCTCTGATGAGCTGGTGGAAAACTTAGTCAGGTCTCAGGCTATCACCTGGTGCAGCTCTTCTACATGACCAAGATGGGTGGCAGTGACTCCTCCGAATCTCTATTACAGGCAGTACAGCTCTGTTATGCATGTAGTTTTGGGAAGTGTTTGGGTAGGATGCTAGACTCTGTGCTACTTCTTTGTAGTTAGGAAGAATGACCAATACTTCTTCTAAGAGACCTCTGAAGTCTGGGGGGATGGTGACGTGGTAGGACAATGTTCTTTCCACTCAGCAGATGTTTAACAGGTAAGCAAAATTTGGCAAGGTTGATAGATGTGGGCATCACGCTGCACCAGAAAACATAGATGAAGAAGCAGTCTCGTGTCAGTTCATCTTGCCCACACAGCACAGTCATGTTTGCTAGCCCTGTTCCCACCTATGTCCTATTTTAGTTCTTCTTGACATGCAACACACCTCTGGTACCACCTGGGGAACCCAGATCCCCGCAAGAGCAGACCTCTTGATGCTCTGGAGATAGCCCTCTGTCTGGTAACCGCTGCAGTGCTGTCGGGGTATCCCAACATTTGATACTATGCAGCTCCAATGATGCCCAACCCCTGGTTTATGGAAAGCTCTATAATGTCAAAATGAGATGTCACCAGTGGTGTGTGGCTCATCGGAGACCTCTAGCCCCAGAGCAGAGAGAGGAGAGGAAAGGGTTGCAGCAGAAGCTCGAAGTCAAGTGCTGAAGTATTCCTCTCTCCCACTGAAAGGTGTAATTTCACCATATACAGAGCTGGAAGCAGCAGGGTTTGGCCCTGCTCAGTCTCTCAGCCCTTCTGGTCCTGCCAGCAGCAGTGTGCAGACGTCTGAACATCTCTCAAAACAGTGAGTTGGAGAAAAAGTGACAGGAGACTGTTAGCTTGCACTGTGAAAACATGGGCAATGAGGCAGGCAGAGAGGCTCTGTGCCCTTGCATATGCCCTAGGAACCATATTACGTACATCAATGGTGCCCAGTTGGCATCAGCACAGCTGTGCGTGTTCACAACTTCAGAGAAAGCCAGTTCCCATTCAGCTGAGGAAGTAGGATATCCTGCAGTGGAGTAGTGCCGCTGTATCACAATGTTGGCTGTTGACAACCTGGCACAGAAATTACACACCCCTCAGGCACTGTAATGCCTACTTCAGTAAATTTTTGAGGATTTTTCTTTTCATGTAGCAATACACCATTGCGTATTTTGCCTTACAAAGCTACCCTCAAGAGTAGCTTGTACTTGATACAGGTATAAAGCTCCCCTGTACTCATGGCAGTTTTTGCTTTTCCAGTTTTTGTTGTTTAACTGTTTCTATGATCTAAGCCTGAAGGTTCTGAGCCGACCACAGGTTCGGCAGAGCAAAAGGAAGACCCCCTTTTTTTCTGCAAGGCCACAAGAGGTGCAATGAACAATCTCAGTGTGTCCAAACTAGTACAGGACAAGGGTATGCTGAGGATTTCCCACCCATTTGCCATAGTAAGAACAGCACAAATGCTGGCTTAGCTGGCTGCTTTTCAGCTTGCTTCCAGCAGGAAAACTTCACCACTCCAAAACATCTTCTCTAAGAGGCTGTCCCTCTCTCAGATGTGACTTCCTGGCATGTAGGGAAAACACAGAGCCTGTGCTTTTGCTAAGAGATGCTAAAAGGGGTCCATACACATACATGGCTTTAGGATCAAACATTGGGAAACTGCTCTTTCCTCCACAGCTGGGCAACTCACATCCTCACACAAACAACTGGCTCTGCAGTGGATTCACACACATAGATTCATCCCTCTCTAGCTTCTGCATTAGAGTCAGCAATGGAAAGGCAATAAAATCACTCTTATGATGGTACCTGGAAATTTAAGAGTCCTGAAGCTGTCCAAAAGCATTGGTGTGGACCGTGGATCCCACTAACGTAGAATCCTGTCTCCAGCTGGGGCCATAAATGGATATCTAGTAACGAGTAGTAGCTTTACTGCAATAGTTTATGCTGCATCTCCCCTGAGTTCTCTCCCAGCCTCAAACTTTTTAACTTGAGGCATTTCCTGTAATGGAAGTGGTTTCTGTCTCTTGTAACCATCAAAGAATTTATTTCCTGGTCTTGATGACTTTCCCAGTATTGTAGTACGATTTTTGTAGTATTTTTTGAGGAAGATATTATAGCAGCTGAGCTACACCAGTACCATATGAGATGTATGACAAATAAGACTGAAATGCTTTGCTGAAGACTAGCCAAAGTCGCTGCAGCAATGATCTACTTTCAAGCACGCAATGTCGTCAAGGAAGGTGGTGGTAGGTTGGCAAGGATGTTCTTCTTTTGTTCCATTTCCAAGTACTTCCATTCACTTGGTTACATGTTATTCATGTGTATTGGTCCTTAGCCATCTGTGATTTCAGTTTATACAGTAATCATGGCATTGCAGGAATCACCTTGTTGTGCAGCCATTACCATTACAGCTACCTGTGGCATGCAGGGTTCTTGCACTGACCGTGCTGGTGGCCCTTGGGTGAGGGCACCTACGAGACAGAGGAAGAAACCATACAGTGGTTATGCTTTCCCCTTGCACTGGTCATGTCCATGACAGCCTGTGAGGAATTGTTCACCCATCCCGCAAGAAGCCACCTCTCCTGCTTTTCTTTGGACCTGGCTGCTGCTAGCTTCATTGGGTAGCGTGGGGCAGGTTCTTGCTAGATGAAGATAAGCTTTCCCAAGAGGAAAACTGAAAATGCAGAAACTAGGCATCTTGAACAAGGTCATAGATCAACTGGAATAAATGGGAAGAGAACTGAGGTTACCAGTTTACAACACCCAGCCACTACACCATCCCATTTACTACCCTGACACCAACAGAACAGGAATATGGATCTCCCAAAGGTTCACACTTTGGATCTACAGCTGTTTTCCAAAGGTTTTCTGAGAGGACTACCTACCTGCATTCATGGTGTTATGGTTGAAACTGTCCTGTTTCAAGGGCAGTAGGACATGGTGTCCTGGAAAGCAGTGGTGCTTAGTCCAGTTGGTTTTCTGCTCTACATATTTCTAGGATAAAAACTTGTCTGTTTACCTTCAGCTGGAAGCTCAGCAACTTGTACTTCTGCACAGTGTGACCACTAGCCAATGGCTGATGTCCATGGGGCTTCAAATCCTCATATGTGAACTGGTGCTAACTCCAATTCCTGATCTGTACAGCAATCTGGCAATTCACTTTGACAGATCAGAATCAAGACAGAAATACCATGTCTCAGGCACTAAAGATCTGCCCTGCTTCCATTCATGCTGCTGGTGCAAAGCTTTAGAGGTTGGTTTCAGTTGCGTGGCATGGCCTGTGTGACCAGGAATATCTCTGGAGGGAGACTCAAATACACATTGCGTCTGTAGAGTATTCTCTTAAAAAAAAATAAAAAAATCCCTATTTTTATCTCTATGATAAAAAGCCTGTGCTTTAAAAATCCCATCTTTCCCAAAAGTGTTTCTTAATGCTTGTAAATGAACTTACCCTTCCCACAGGCTATTTTCTTTTTTTTTCCTCCATTAAAGACATGACTCTGTGAAGGTTTGGGTCGGGGGAGGGGGTTCTGCTTATTGCACCATATACCTTGGCTACTAACACACCAAAGCAAATGTGGATGTGGAGGAATTTGGGGCCTTTCTCAGCAGTAGGGCAATGACTATAACTTGGGGGAATTTATGTCACTGGGGATGGACTTGGCCCTGGGTACTGTTTCCTTAGGGTTTTGTAATGAAAACCAGACATCCATCCCAAGGAAACCTTAACAGATAGATGAATGCAAACTCCTAATGCTGTGATGGCTAGCGGTGGGGAGGCTTCCCCTGTAGTCCTGTTGGGCAGGGAAACTCATGGTATTTGGGTGCATCTTTGGAGCGGACAGCATCTTTCAGCCCTCTGAGTTTCCCCAGCCCTCATCGCTTTCCCAGAAGCTCGTTCAGTGCCTGCCAAAATTAATGCAGAATTAAAATACGCTGATGTAAATAAGTACCCACGGACCTGTGATACTTGCATGTATATAAAGGCATATTAGATGTACATAAAAACATCCCAAATATCATCTCACAGCACATTTTGCTTCTCCAGAGGTAGGTGACTGTTCTTACTAAGGACAACATACCAAACACCTCACTGGAAAGTGGTTGCATACGACTGTGTTTCTGGTCGCTGATTTTCTGTTCAAATGGCAATGCACGCTGCAGTTTTCCATTATATATATTGATGTTTCACTGAAAACATGGATTCACAGGAGGTTCCACACATCCCCATCAGCTTTCATGTTAGCTGTCAGCTCCAGCTGTCTGCGAGGCCCTTTATGTTTGACTTTCTTTGCTATATTATTTGGAAAATGAGCAATATGGTTTTTTTCAGTTGTCTCTCATCTTTCTCTTTTCCATCATCAATATTTCTTGCCAAAAACCTGTCAGTTGAACTGCAATGCTTTCTTTTGTAACCAGTACAGATGTTTGGGCAAACCAAAAGGCTTTTTGCCTGAGCTTTTGTGAAATGATCCCATCCCCATCCCCACCTTATTTTGCAAACAGATAATCAGTGTTTTCCACATGGTCATACCAACCCTTGGTGCCAAAACCTATCTAACAGGAAGAAACTTACTGCATACAGATCAGTGACAATCCTTATCTTTAATGGAAAAGGCTTTGATGGTTTATGTTAAGTTCCCAGAAAAATTATACTACTTGTTGGCAGATGGACATCATTCATGCTTGCTGCTCAAAATTACCCTTGGTACTCATCAGGCGATCACGGGATGTGAACTGTGTATACATTTAACAAGTCTAAACAATTTTCCCACTATGCTATCTGTGCTAGGTATATGAGGATTTTTATTTAAGGCCCATATGAGCTGTTTTATAGAAAATTAAACTACCTTAAAAAAAATGTGTATGCAAAGCAATATTAAAGTCTTACTTTGTTTCTATTTTAACATGTTAAATAATACAGATTCTTTCTTCTTTTTTACTCAAAGCCTCTCAGACATTGAGCTGTCTCTGAGTGGGAGGTCCAGATGTGGAAAACCACAAAAGAAATGTCTCTTGCTGTTTGAGTGCTTGCCCTCTGAACAGATTTTGCGTCAGGCATGTTCCCTTCAAAAATGTAACTTGACCTGGTTGATCAGCAGTGCTGCAGTAAACTGTTTTGTTTGTAAGTCATTACAGGTGTATTTTACAGTGGAGTCATCAAGCTCCAGTCCAAACCACAGATGCTCTATTTCCCTGCCTCCACCCTAGTCAAGTTACTGTACGTAAGATCTCTGCTGAAAAGAGTGGGGCTGGCAGTGAAAAAGGAGCAAAGTGGCCTGCTCAGGGACATCTGAAGACACATGTCGCAGCCAGCTCAATTTCCTAGCCGCTTGAAGTTGCTGCATCAGCAGCAGGAAATGCATTGGAGAACAAAAATGCTGGTCCAAAATGTGAGAGAGACCACCCATTAAGAAGCATTCACTTTGGACCAATTTTGAGTTACATCCAACTCAGGCTGCAGATTTGGGTTTGTCTGGCTTCACCACTCTGCTTTCAACGACCCTGGGGGCAGGCTGTGGTGAGGTGACACTGAGCTGGAGACAATGCATGTACTCTTGGAAATGGGAACAAGGAGGAGTGGAGCACAACATACAGGCACTGGTGTGGAAAGGTGTGGTGTGGTCTTAATAAATAGATAATAAAACCAGTAATAAAAGATATGATAGTGAGCAATCAAAATGAGCCATGAAAATCAGCTCTTCTTGAAGCCAAGTTAGACTCTGTCTTTGGTTCAGATGTAAGTAGGATCACTGAGTTGTAAAAGCAGGCAGATGAGGACCAAAATTACATCTGCCGTTCATTATGTTTTCACTGCCATGTTAGGACTAAAAATTTTTTTTTGACTCTGTGGCAAAAAGAAGGCAGTTACATTCTAGATATTTTCCAGTCCTACTACCTAGTTAAACTTTATTTCTTAAACATCAAAGCTTTTTACTAATTCCCACATTATTCTTGTTAAGTGGGTGATACAGTCATTTTCTCTTAATCTTTTCCTCTCTCCTCCTTCCCCTTTCTCTTCCCCTTCCCTTCCCTTCCCTTCTTATCTTTCCTTTCCTTGAATCCATCATTTTTCCCACTAAAACAGCACACATGGTCTCTGGACAGCCCTTCTATAACTTAATTACCAGACAATTTATAATTAGGTTGTAATTTTGCCCTGTTTCCTATACTTGGTTTCTAAGACACCCAAGTAACAGATCCCAGGCAGTGTCAGAATAGACGTCTCGCTGTCTTCACAATAATTAGCAAGTCGAATCAATGAGCCCTGTTTTTCCCCACTAATCTGTTCAGTGGTTGATCTAATCTGTAAATGCTGTGACGGCTAACATAAGCTGAAGGCATTGCCAAGTGAGCAATGTGTGGAGAAGAAGGACCCTATTAAAGTGTTTATTTTCAGTAAAAAGGGACCTCTTGGGACCTAAGCTTCCTGGTCAAATGCAGGCAACATTGGCATAATGTGTTAGAGAAGGCAAAAGCATCAATGTTCTGTTCATCCAGTGCTAGACAGTAAAATGAAATCTCTCCTCCTTTTCCTTCCTCTTCTGCACATGAGAACCTAATGGAATTATTTTGCTTTTCATACTCTTATATGCAGATTTACTCCTTGGTGTGAGTCTGTTGATGTGCCTGGAGCCACTAGCAACCCTCCTGGGGCATTCGGGTGGGATTATCTGCACAGTTTGTGTTGCTTTACTTGCAGAGGGGAAGTGGGAGTGTCTCTGTGGCATGCATTTGCTGCGGTGACCAGTTTCAGGACAGGTAAGACTGCACTGGGCAAGGGATCTGAAGTTAAAAGAGCCAATGAAAAGCTCTTTTTGGGGCTTTTTTGAAGCTGGGAAAAGTGGTTTGCCTGAGCCGGGGGCTGGCAGCTTGTGGGCGGGCTGGTTGAGATAGCCTGGACAGAGCCAGCACTACCCACCATTGATCAGGCTTTAAGAAGCCTCAGTGAGGTCAGCGATGCGTTGCTGCCTACAGAGCACAGGGCAAGCAAACAGTGATTGTGTGTGCCCCGGTGGGTTCCGCAGCTGTTTGCAGCTGATCCTCTGCCAGTGCATAAGGTAAGTTCACTCACCAGAATGACCAGCACTGAGGAGGGTGGTACCGCAACCAAAAAGGTCAGCAAAGGGCTCCTTTTGGGTTAGCTCTGCAGTTGGTATGGTCAGGGCATGAGGGCAGGACGTGAGGTGCTGCAATTTAATCAAGGAGAGATGGTGGCTACTCGCGGGAGGAAGACTGTGCTCCCAGCATCCACCAAAATGGATATTGGCACCCAAGCTACAGGCTGTGATGAATGCCACAGCCTTTCACTGGCAACAGGGGCAATGCTGACTATGGCTGTGTGTGGTGTGAGCAGATTGACAACCTGCTCAACCGGGTGGCACAGCTCCAAGATGAAGAGATAGAGCTCAGGGAAGAGCTCAGAAGGTTGGGGAATACCAGGGAGAGTGTGAGGGAATTTGACGAGTACTTCCACAAACTGATCTCTACAGAAAAGGAACGGGAGGTAACTCATAGTGGAGCAGAGTATTCCATATCCTCTCATCAGTAAGCCCCTNGCCGGGGGCTGGCAGCTTGTGGGCGGGCTGGTTGAGATAGCCTGGACAGAGCCAGCACTACCCACCATTGATCAGGCTTTAAGAAGCCTCAGTGAGGTCAGCGATGCGTTGCTGCCTACAGAGCACAGGGCAAGCAAACAGTGATTGTGTGTGCCCCGGTGGGTTCCGCAGCTGTTTGCAGCTGATCCTCTGCCAGTGCATAAGGTAAGTTCACTCACCAGAATGACCAGCACTGAGGAGGGTGGTACCGCAACCAAAAAGGTCAGCAAAGGGCTCCTTTTGGGTTAGCTCTGCAGTTGGTATGGTCAGGGCATGAGGGCAGGACGTGAGGTGCTGCAATTTAATCAAGGAGAGATGGTGGCTACTCGCGGGAGGAAGACTGTGCTCCCAGCATCCACCAAAATGGATATTGGCACCCAAGCTACAGGCTGTGATGAATGCCACAGCCTTTCACTGGCAACAGGGGCAATGCTGACTATGGCTGTGTGTGGTGTGAGCAGATTGACAACCTGCTCAACCGGGTGGCACAGCTCCAAGATGAAGAGATAGAGCTCAGGGAAGAGCTCAGAAGGTTGGGGAATACCAGGGAGAGTGTGAGGGAATTTGACGAGTACTTCCACAAACTGATCTCTACAGAAAAGGAACGGGAGGTAACTCATAGTGGAGCAGAGTATTCCATATCCTCTCATCAGTAAGCCCCTCAGCCTTCCTGTAGTAACCCGCAGGAGCAGGTTCAATGGAAACAGGTCTCTGCCTGACAAAACAAACGGAACACGTTCCTTTAAAAAGTGCGCCGCCTACAGTGCCCTTACAGAACAGGCATGGGGCTCTGCGGGAGGAACCAACTGTGATCAAGGACGGGAGCTCGCAAAGGCCAGAAGTGCCACCAAGGCCGACTCACTCCATCAAAACCAACCCTAAAAAGAAAAATTGACAAGTCATTGTAGTAGGTGACTCGCTGCTGAGGGGAGCAGAGGGCCAGACATGCAGATCGAACCCGCTTCACAGGGAGGTCTGCTGCCTGCCTGGTGCCCAGGTAAAGGACATCTTAGATAAACTTCCCACCCTTGTGAGTACCTCAGATTATTGCCTGCTTCTGGTCTTTCGGGTGGGTAGTGATGATGTAGCAATGAGAGGCTCACAAGCAATTAAAAGAGATTTCAGGGCCTTGGGGCAACTGGTAAAGGGATCAGGAGCTCAAGCTGTGTTCTCCTCCATCCCTCTGACATCAGCAATGGACAAGGGAATATATATGAAGAGCCAGTAGGTCAATTCATGGCCTCAGGACTGGTGTCGTCAACAGGGCTTTGGGGTTTATGATCACAGCTTGATATACAAGGCACCAGGGCTGCTAGCTACTGATGGGACACACTTGTCCCAGAGAGGAAAAAGGATTCTGGGGCAGGAGTTGGCAGGGCTCATTGATATGGCTTTAACCTAGATTTGAAGGGGGAAGGTGTTAATAGTCTCAAGGCTGCTTGTGACAAGCAGTGGGGCAGCACACCAGGGGCAGAGGGATGGAGTGCTAGCAAGGGCTCTCAACTTGTTGCCCTGAGTCAAGCCAGGGACACTGCAGCAAGACACCCCAAGAGAATCCAGGGAGACTCGCCTAAGAGGGTGACATGGCCAGCCCAGCTGAAGGGCCTCTACACAAACGCACGCAGCTTGGGCAATAAACAGGATGAATTAAAAGCCACAGTGCTGCTGGAAAGCCACGACATAGTGGCTGTTACTGAAACTTGGTGGGATGATTCCCATGACTGGAATGTAGGGATAGCTCTTTAAGAAGGACAGGCAGGGTAGGAGGGGAGGAGGGGTTGTCCTCTACATCAGTGACCAGCTGGAATCAATGGCGCCCCACCTGGGCAAGGATGATGAGCTGGTTGAGAGCATATGGGTTGATATTAAAGGGAAGACAAGGGAAGGTGATGCTACAGTAGGGGTCTACTACAGGCCACCTGACCAGCAGGACCAAGCAGATGAGGCCCTCCATAGGCAGACAGAAGTGGCTTCGCGTTCACAGGCCCTGGATCTCATGGGGGATTTCAACCACCCTAATATCTGCTGGAGGGACAAGGCAGCAAGGCACCAGCAATCCAGGATCTTCCTGAAATACATAGATGATAACTTCCTCCTCTAAATAGCAGAGGAACCCACATGGAAAGGGCGCTATGTTGGACCTTGTTCTCACCAACAGGGAAGGGCTGGTGACCAATGTGAGGCTCAGGGACAGCCTTGGCTGCAGTGACCACAAAGCAGTAGAATTTAAGATCCTCAGAGTATCTAGGAGGATGTATTCCAAGCTTATCACCCTGGACTTCAGGCGTGCAGACTTTGATTGCTTCAGGGATCTGCTGGCCAAAGTACTGGGGGACAAAGTCCTAGAGGGAAGAGGGGCCAAGGACAGTTGGTTAGTATTCAAGGATCAGCTTCTCCGTGTCCAGGAGCAAAGCATACC
>VWZK01003113.1:54392-67969 GCA_013396935.1 Baryphthengus martii | reverse complement strand
TCGGTCTCGGCCTCGGCCTCGGCCGCGTCGCGTTTCCTCCTCGTTCACCGGCCGCGCTGCCTAGGAGGCCTGAGGGGAAAGCGACTGGAAAGTCTCCGACTTTTGGGGCCCTTCTGAGGTTCCTCTCATCTCGACCAAAATTCTAAGCCCTTTCCTCAGCCCCATCCTGCTGGGGACCGCAGGTGTTTCACGGGGAGCATCAAGGAAATATTAAAATATTTTGACTGCCATCATTAGGCAGTTGTCAAGGGGGTCTAAACTCATCTGGGATTTTGTGAGAACTGGTTTGAGTACTGGAGGTGAATTTTAGGGTGATTTCAAGGCTTGAAATTAAGGGAAAAGTTCACAGGTAGCACTTGAAATTTATCTGTTGGATGGGTAGGACGTAAAAGGAGAAATGGGAGCCGCAAAATAGGGTGAAAAATTACCCCACTTCAATGGGGAAGTGTTAACTTGTATTTCTCATGAAGAGAGTAGCAGTTTAAGCACAGCACAGGGAATGAAAGCAGTAGTAGAGGAGATGAAGTTGAGTTGGCAGGGCCCAAGGAAAGGGTTGAAGAAGACTGGACTGTAGAGAACTGTAGAAAATGAAGAAGGAAGAGAGGCATGGAAATGAGGAGGGTAATGGAGCATGATTTGCTGAACCTTACAGAGGTCTGAAGCGCTCGTGTCGGTGTTTCTGTGAGGCGCAGCTGAACCATTTCACTCGGAGTTGCACATCTAGGAGTGAAAACAGGATGTTTACGGCAACTGGGACTTTACTATGAGACAGTAGCTCTTGAAAAGACTTGGAATCCTAATGGATAAGTCACTAAGTATGCACTGCCAGAGCACTGAGGAACTCAAAAGGCATAACTTAATTAACTGCTGTATAACCTGAGGAGTTTCAGTTAAGATTTGGGAGGTTGTATAATTTCCATATTTGACACTGGTGTGACCACAAACATCAGGTCCTAGCTGAGCATTGTGTATGTAGTGCAGTGTACTGAAAAACTGGAATGGATTTATGATCAGAAATATAGGATTGCTTTCCAGAATTGCAGAAATCCTAATAGGATAGTCTGTATTTAAACAGAGTAAGAGTGAGAAAATATTTTCATGGGAGGCAAATCTTTTCATGGGATCCTCAGTGGATGAAGATCTGGGATCACTTTAGTCACATCTGGCATTGTTTTTTGGTAGTTTTTAAGTGAACCTGAAGAACTCGTTGTGTCTTTTAATGGGATTTATCTGTACAAATCTCCTAAAGGAGGCTGAAAAAGAAAATCTCACAGCATGTGAAGGAAGTACTTTAACCATTGGAGGAGTAGAACCAAGCTCTAAAGGGAGATTTTAATTGGTAAATTTAAAAGGAGTATTTTTCTTAGTTGCACCAGGATACAGTAGAAGGGCAAATAGCTCTGGGTAAACCTTGATTCTGAAAAGCATTGTACTTTTGTCATCATGGAATTATTTTTATGCTAACAGTTACTTACGTGTGAATGTATCTCAAATTGGGGACTCTAGGCTAGCTCACTTCTAGGTTATGTGAGGCCAGCATTTGAAAGTTAGAGACAACTTCAAGGGTTATCCAGCTTAATGTCTTAAAACCTTGTCTGAAGCTACTATATAACCTCAAAAAAATAGTTTAAAACCTTTATTTCTCACTGTAGTGCAGGCATTTTGTAATCTTTTATCATGTTTCATACAGTTTACCACCAGACCTGAATATTATAAATATAAGCAAGTACCATCTGGTTGTTCTAGCACCTCTCATCTCCCATGGAGATATATTTAGTTCAGCAGAAATAGAGAAATGTAACTACAGAAAAGAGTATAGTGCAAGTAATGCATGAAATAAAGTATACTTACTACTTTTCACCAGCTCAGTTCTTTGGCAAAGCTGACTGGACATGAAACCCCCTCAACCACAGTGCTACATTCCTTCTGTTAGTAATACTTTCCCCCCTCCATTTGGGCGTCAAAGTACTTTAGTTGCTTAAATCAGCTAACCAGTTAACCTTCAAAAAGTCCCTTTTTGCTGGTTTATAGAGCTCCACATCCTCTTGCAAACTGAGGTTTGGGTTACAACATCAAAATTGCTGTAAGATTCCAGTCAAGATGAAGTCTGGCCCTCTGAGGTGTAACCATTAACCATACCGCAGTTGGAAATGTCACATTTTATGGGAGAGAACTGACTTTTCCAAGCGCCCAGTCACATGAACCTATGGCTTTTGAAAGAGTGAGCTAACAATAAATATTAGCCCTCTTCTTGTAAGATCTTTTCTGCATCAGAGCCTTGAATTACACTTTACTCCAGCTGCATTTAATTCTTAAAAGGACAAATAAAGGTTGGAATCAATCCCGTGTTGACTCAGTGAGACTCACTGTCCTCTCGTATCTACTCTATCACGTTGCTACTAGAGCATACTATGGGATATGCTCCCCTTGTCACTTGTTTTGGTACATTCTCTTTGCTTTATTCTATGCTGTCGGCATAATATAACCTTAACAAATGTGTGTGTGGTTTTGTTTTCTTTCCCCAAACCTAGGTCATTATATGTCCTTAAATAATAAGACAGAAACTCAGATAAGAAAACAGAAAAGTATCAGGAGCAGGAGAGAGTAAAGTAGACATTCAAGTATTTTGAAAGCCCAGTGGTAGTGAGCAATAGGAATGACAATTTTCCTTTTTCATACTGTTTTCTTACAATTTCTCTAGGATTTGCATGTGCCGTAATTCTGTCCCCCATTTAGATGTACCAGTGAATTAGTTACTTCAGAAATTTGCATAGTATCAGATATCCTGGCAAGGATGTTGAAGATGCCTCATCTTCCCTGAACCACAATATTATCATTTTGAATTGATGGTTGAAGTTTCACACACTAAGATGTTTTTTAATTTCTCCCATAACATGTTCCTTACCCCCTGTTTCTTATCCACATAAGGAAGTAAAACATTTCACGCAGTATTTTGTGGACGCCGTCACTGCCTGTTCAAGTTTCTGCTCAGAATTTGGAAATCAGGGAGGGAAATGATGCCTTAAACTTTCCCCAGTCCCTTATATGCATATTTTCAGTCTTTTATGTCCTCTCTGATCTATCTGCTGTTCTTTTATTTTTCTTGCCCCGCTGCTGCCAGTGTCTTGAAACACCACTGCAGTTTATAAATCACAGAATCACAGAATGTTAGGGGTTGGAGGGGACCTCAAAAGATCATCTAGTTCAACCCTCAATGGCTTTTCAATCTTTAATCCATTTCCAAATTTCTTAATATAATTATGTCGTTTAGTGGCATCTAATTCTTCAGATTTTGTTCTGCTGTTTTGTTTTATTTCTGTAGTTAGATAATTTAGCTCTATGAGGCAGGTAGTTTGTGTTGTTTGTGTGACAGACCTGTAGATGAAAAGCCAGTGGATGGTCCATCATATTCTTTTGGACATCAACATCATCAATTGATGGAGCCAATCCATCCAGATTGGAATGTTTAAAGAATGTTTTATTCCTATGAACAGAGTAGTGAGAGGCGAATGTGGACCAATTCCACAGAATCACAGAATCATCTAGTTTGGAAAAGACCTTCAAGATTATCAAGTCCAACCATTTACCCTACTCTACCAAGTCCATCAGTACACCATGTCCCCAAGGACCGCATCTATATGGCTTTTAAACACATCCAGGGATGGCGATTCAACCACCTCCCTGGACAGCCTGTTCCAATGCCTGACAACCCTTTCTGTGATTTTTTTTTTTCCCTAATGCCTAATCTAAAACTCCCCTGGTGCGGTTTGAAGCCATTCCCTCTCATTCTGTCACTAGTTACTGGTGAGAAGAGTCAGTCCAGTGCCTACCTCCCTACAATGTTCTTTCAGGTAGTTGTAGAGAGCAATAAGGTCTCCCCCCAGCCTCCTTTTCTTCAGACTAAACAGCCCCAGTTCCTTCAGCTGCTCCTCATAGGACTTGTTCTCCAGGTCCTGCACCAGCCTTGTTGCCCTTTTCTGGACCCGCTTGAGCACTCCAATATCTTTCTTGTATTGAGGTGCCCAAAACTGAGCACACTACTCGAGGTGTGACCTCATCAATTCTGAGTACAGGGGGACAATCACCTCCTTGGTCCTGCTGACCATGCCATTTCTAATACAGGTGAGGATGCCATTGGCCTTCTTGGCCACTTGGGCACACTGCTGGCTCATACTCATCTGCCAATCAATCAGCACCCCCATGTCCTTTTCTTCCGGACAGCTTTCCAACCATTCTTCCCTAAGCCTGTAGCATTGCATGGGGTTGTTGTGGCCCAAATGCAGGACCTGGCACTTGGCCTTGTTGAAGCTCATACAGCTGACCTCAGCCCATCGGTCCAACCTATCCAGATCCCTCTGCAGAGCCTCTGTACCCTCAAGCAGACCAACACTCCCACCTAATTTGGTGTCATTTGCAAACTTACTGAGGGTGCATTCGAAGCCTTTATCCAAGTCATTGATAAAAATATTGAACAGAAGTGGCCCCAATACTGAGCCCTGGGGAACACCACTTGTGACCGGCCGCCAGCTGGATTTAACTCCATTCACCACCACTCTCTGGGCTTGGCCATCCAGCCAGTGTTTTACCCAGCAGAGCGTACCCCCATCCAAGTCATGAACAGCCAGCTCTTTTATGAGAATGCTGTGAGAAACACTGTCGAAGGCTTTACTGAAGTCCAGGTAGACAACATCCAGTCATCAGCTGAGGAAATGATGTTAATGGAAGGATTCCTTGGCCACTTGTGTCTGTGCTAAACACGATTCCAGAACCTGCTGAAAACCTTTTTCCTACTCAGAGGTTTAATTCATTAATTGGTTTCATTTCTAGCTGTTGTCCAAAGTCCTGACTTTTAATGTGGCTGTGCAAATGGGCATTAATAGACTTTGTTTGGCAGTTCATGATCAATGAGCTGTGCATTGCTTCTCTTTCCTCTTGTCTGGTTGACACTGAACATTGTTGTTATTGCACTTTCTTCCGCTGTCCTACACTATTTCTCTCCCTTATTGTCATTATCAAACTCCTTGCAAATGGCATATGGAATACTCTTTCCTGTCAACTACTTTTCATTTGACTGATAGAGAGTGTGCGGAGTGAACATCTCTATTTCATACCTGACGTTTGGAATCACAAGAGCTGTGTTAGTTAGTTAATCTGCTGTTTAGGTGGATTTGATATTTGTGGAAATTCCCCTGAGAATTAGCAAGGCACCCGAGAACCAGATTTATCCCTAATAAAGACAGGGAGTCAGTAGGAAGATGAGAACTGACATGGTAGCAGTTTGCACTGATTTCCGTCTGAGAAAAATACTAAAAAAAAATAAAAACCTTTTTAAGCATTTACTTGAAAATACTACTTTAAACGCTGTCAACCTGCAGTCATCAGTTGTATTCTGAAATGCAGATATGCTTGAACTGAGGTTGTCTTTCTCTACTGTGGACTTGGGTAAGCCATCCAGCCCCTGCAGTGTGCTATGAATTTATTTTACTGTAGTCTGCAACAATATCACCATAGAATCCCAGCACAAATCCAAACCCTGTAGTTTTAGCCACTATACAGACATGTTGCAAATAGTAATTTCTTGCCCAAAGAGAAAAAAATAAAAGAGCAAAATGGGAAAGAGAGAACAAGGATCATTGTTCTCACTTCATAAATGAGAAATTAAGATACAAAACAGAGTGATTTGTCAAAAAAAAAAAAGCCTATGGCAGAGCTGTCCGAGGGTTCTTATGATGATTTACCACCGCCTTTTCCCATCCTACCTTCCTTCCAATGTTTTCAGAGGCTAGAAATTCATAAGATAAGCCTTTTCCACAAGCTTGGGGATAAGAAGGGGGCAGAGTACTAAAAGAAATTACATTTAGTAAATAAAATTTATTGGGAAGAGTTTGTATCGAGAAAATAATTCTTCATTGAATAGATTTGCATGGTGCTAATATGAAGTGAATGGCACTTTTTCTACCGCGTATAATTCTTTAGAAGACAATTAGATAGTATTACAGGCTGAAGCTCCCAGGTGTTACCATGTTCTCCTTGATGCCTTCATGAGAATTGCTCCATCTAAAGAAGAAAATTTTGAAACAATTACATTATTAAAATAGTCTTGCCTATTACCAATGTGAGTCACCTAATTTTTAAAGCTCTCCTAGAGATGTTTCGTATGTTTGGAGGATGAAAGTCTATTTAAAAAAAGTCTTAACAGCTGTTCTGCTGTGAACTGTAGATACTGTGTATTCTCAGAAGTGTGAGAATAATTCTGCTGCATGGAAAAAACGTTCAGTTTTGTAAAGCATTCTGGTATTTCCTCAGAAAGAAACTAAAATGAAGTCACTGTGATTGATAAACCTTTGTAACACATGTCAAAGGATTCTTAGTGGTAAAATGGAAGGTAAACCAAACAGCATGGTTTAAATAATCTCTGAGATTTTTGACAGGTTGAACGAGATCCTCCAGTGCTGTATAGTCTCTTTTTTCCTAAAACCACATTGAGATAAAAAATATTTTTCAGTAGGACATAAGGACTTTAAATTATTTTTACAGTCTACTAAAAAATAAAATTTGGATTCCTTAAAACTGAGGAACAGAGCATTGGTGAAGTTTCATCTTCTAATATCCTGAGATCTCCTATCCAAGGGAAATAGCTTTACCAATCATTGCCCCAACAAGAGTTTTGGAGGCTGCTATTCTGAAAATACTGCTTATTCCAACTTCAGTACATCTTTG
Source organism: Baryphthengus martii (assembly GCA_013396935.1). Taxonomy (NCBI): domain Eukaryota; kingdom Metazoa; phylum Chordata; class Aves; order Coraciiformes; family Momotidae; genus Baryphthengus; species Baryphthengus martii. The sequence goes on along the minus strand of VWZK01003113.1, from coordinate 61,249 downwards.
CATTTGAAAAACAAACCACTTTATTTTCTAAAGTGTAAGGCAGGTTTTGTTTTTTTTTTTTAAGTAATAGGAAATATCAATTATTATTGAAAATTCTATTTTCCAACCCTTTTCATACTATGCTTTTGAAAAAGCACTTCACTTATTATTGAGCTGAACCAAATAAAAAAGGTTGGAGTGATCTTTTAAACAAAGTATTTGTTCATCAAAATACTGCTGCATCTCTCATGCAGCAATGATTTTTTCCCCCTCCTCTTTTGGGAACAGGATGTATCATTTGTCCCAGGAGACAAGCTGTACTCGCACTGAGATTCAATATTTTCTCTTTGTGCTATTCCTTTTTTTTTTTCCTCTCACACACATGTGTATTCCACATAACGCCAGATGAATAGATTTCCTTCATGTTGCTCAGGAGGTTATCTTCAGGGTGATTCTGTGAGAAGTGTTTTGATATCCTCAGAACATTTAACAAAGGGGACAATGAAACCATTTTGCTCACCAGGTTGGTGTGCTGGAGCTCAGCTCGTTCTCGCCAAAGAGAGATCATCGTTTACTTGGAATATACATTACAAAAACCCCCTTGAGATTCAGCTTCTCTCCTAATGCAGGGTTTGAAAAAGGCTCTTAAATGCCACAGATATTGTTAGTAAGAAGACTTAAAATACCTATGTAATTTTTGAGAAATTGTATTATTTTGTTTCTTGTGAAAGCACAGTAGGTTGATAGTCATTTTAAGTTATCAAAGCCCTGGATCACCTTATTACTTTTAGAGATAAAGCCCACTAAAATTTGCTGTTTTCTCTTGTAATTTGTGCCACAATAGTTTACTGTATTGAGCTGTTGCAGTGAAAGATCTGTCAGCTTTTCCATCATTGCGTTCTGTTTGGAGAGGATCCTAATTCATTCATTTCAATTCCCATCAGGATAGAACTTGGCTTATAATACTTCCAATATTTGTAGGTTTAAATTCGTTTGCATTTGGGAATGCAAAATGTCTCATATTCTCACAGCTCTATTTCTAATCTGTTGCCTCTACAGCAAAAAGAATTCATTGAACTGAATTCTGGAAAATAAAATATTCAGGGCTAGACTGTTTCTTTCCTCACAGCCTTGATCCATGAACGATGCGCAGCCTGTGCAGCTCAAAGTTGTACCTTTAAGCCACTCTCCTCTGGTATATTCTGGTCTTGCTTCCTTCTGGTCTACATCAACAGCTGATTTTAACTTTCCTTACAAGAGGTTGTTCTGCAGGATGATTTAATGATGATGAAATGCTTGAAGGGTAGAGACATTATTCCTATTTAACAGAACTATTAATCAATGACGTGACTCAACTCTCCAAACGCCACTATGCCCTGCCTGGCACTCAAGATACGAACACCTATGACGTAATGCATCCTAAAGTGGCTGTGCTGCACCCACGTGTAGTCAGGTTTGACAGACAGGTTTCCAAAGAGGAGTAATGGAAATGTCTTTCCGCCAACTTCAGTCATGACGGGATTTTACTTCTTACGGTACAATCCTGTCAAGTGGATACAGCTTTTGGAGAAAATAGCACAAATTTACCTTATATCGTGTTGCTCAAAAGCACAGAACTAACTTTATCCTAAAATAATACATATATTTCAGTGTTGTAGAAATGTGCAAACACTGCTCCTTGCTCCCTCCTTCATCGCATCAAAGCCAAATTCATTTCTATAAATGTGAAGTGGACACCAATTTCAGCTATATGTTTCTAACTGAAGCCAGAATTTGTCCCATGAAGCTGGAATAATCAAACGACGACACAGTAAAAAAAACTTCAGTGATCCTTAATGTGTCAAGCAAGTATGGCTGTTATGTAGAGAATCACAATGAGGGCAGTAGATCTTTCTTTTATAAAGCTTACCCTCAAGTTCAGGAGGAAATGACTGAAATTAGTCCTGATATTTCCCTTGGCGGGGCGGGGGGCAAGATTTGAGCACTATTATTGGTGTTAACAGCTCCCACATCCTTGTAATGTGCATTTACATTTGTTGCAAATTAACTTCTGTGACTGAGGAAGGAAACTCCGTAAAGCCATTTGTTGCCAAGAAGAAATAACACCGTTTTGTGGTGAGGAAATGATTGCTACGTATAGCTAGTTCTTGCCACCTCTTCTGAAAAAAAAAAAAAAAAAAAAAAAAAAGGCTTATTTGATTGCAGCAAAGTGCCCCATTCTATTTCAGCGTACAAATATGAACTTACTATGATGACCTTGTTTAAACTTATTACCTTGTATACTTTTCCAGAAAGATGTTATTCTCTACTGCTATCACTAGAAAGCAATAGCATATTGGTGTGAAAGAATTATTCCATTTTCTGCGTGTTGGCCCTTTGAACAAAAGTAGGCTATGACTATTCTCCATTAGCACAGACTTACCTAATGGTAAACCTTTATCTGTAATGACAAACATCTCATCTAAGGTATTTTCAACTAAGATTTAATCAGGTAGAGCCATTTATTTTTTTCATGTGGTTGGTATTCGTTAGTGGAGCTTGTAATTTCTGAACTCCAATCTGCTGAAAATAATAAAATTAGATCAATAGAGCTGTATTTAATGGCTTGTGTTATGCAGCTCCTCTGAAGGGGCTCTAAACTTATATTTTCATAAGGTCTGCATTACTCAACTCATTGACTAGAGTGTGGTGATGAGCTAATGCTGTTATTTTTAGTTCCTGCAGGTTTTATCCAGGGTGTTTTAGAGATAAAGAGCTAGAGAGAATGACTGCACTGAGTGGGGAAGCAGGATGCGTTATGAATGACTTTTAGAGCTCTGTTTTTTCAGGAATGAAAGTTAAGTCAGACTTGAGTAGGGTAGTAACTGCAATTTCTTCATTTTAATGACTCCGGTTTATAACCTTGGGAGTATGCCTGTTTTCACATTTTCATAGACTGGGTCCATTGGCTAAAGGAGCAAAGAATTGACAGCACTGGACGAGACCTGTGCGCTGTCCTGTATCGAACCATGGCCAGCATCAGGGGAAGATGCAAAAAGCTGTACAGGAGCTAGTTGCAGATCACATACAGATCTCAGTCTGATCCCAAATCCCTCAATTTAAGACCATAACATGACGTTTTCTTACTTCTACCTGTTTGTTACTCATACTGACCATTACAACCCTAATACCACTAGTATGCAGACATTGTTAGCATTATTAGGAGGTGGAACTGAAGTGCCTTTCCTGTAACTCTTTCGTTCATTTTCTTTCTAATTAAAGTAGCACCAGCATTTTCTATTTCCCTTTGCAAAACTCCTTCTCTCTTTTATTTCTTTCATTCTTCTCTGAATCCCCTGTGATTCTACAGTGGTCTTCTTGAGACATTATGCATGATCAGATGCACACCCAGCAGAGAGAGAGGGCTGTTTCTGCGGCTTATCTAACAGCCTTCTAATATGTTTGGTGGTTTTCTCTAGCCCCTTCCTCACACCACCTGCCAGTTTGTCTGGTTTTGTGAGAAGAGATATATGTTAAACAGAAACTTAGCTTTTTTTTTCTCCCCTTACCATAAAAGTCACTTTTGCCTTTATTAGTTTTATTAATATTGTGTTGTAAAGTAACCATTTGTCTACTTTGATCAGTATTCCTTAAGCTTCCCCAGCACCTTTTCTGGGACTTCATTAATTGTAACTGTGTTTTCAAAATGTAAAACCCATATACTTTTTAGATTGATCACAGAGTAATAGAGAAATACTGAGTTTTAGTACAGTGCTTTGGATTCTCCAGTGCGAGGTACCACACAGAGAAAATGGAAGATGATAGCATTATAAAATTAAGTAGCTGTGTTCCATTTGTGATATTTTTTTAATTCAGAAGAGATTGTGACAGGTCCAAAGGAAACTTTGTTTCCTACCATTGTCGTTGAACTTACTAACCTTGTGGTTTTCAGGAAGAACCTAGTTGTGTGGCTTGTAATGAAGCTTATTGGCTCAAGTCCAAACTGTTGTAAATAATTAGAAAAGTAGATGTGGGGCCCCACAGGACATTTCCAAAGGCACAAAGGACAGTTAAGTAACCAGCTCCCAGGACAAATCTAAGGCTCTCTGCAGGCGGAGCCATTAAAACAGCCCCATACCTGTGTAATTTTATACAATCTGGAAAATGTGGTCCATAGATGGCATATATCTGCAAATTAAATCTTGAAACACATCTGGTTAGAAAAAAAAAAAATAAAAGAGTGAAGAGAATGCTGGAGCACTAGATTGTGTCAAGATGTAAGATTTGTAATTACAGCACAGGAACTGGCAGCAGATTATGAAAGATCTCTGGCCTGAAATGATGTAGCAAAAACCTCTAAGCAGCTGGTTAAAGAGGAGGCCTTTTAGCAAGTGCCTGAATTTCACCAGACCTTTGATGTTGACTGAGGTCGAGCGTTTTCTGCCGACAAGAACAAGGCAGCATTTTGATAGCATCTTGATACTGCTCTGGTTCCCTTGCTATGCTGCTGCTTCTGTGTTTACAGTCTTCAGACTACATAGTGTAAATATGCCCAAAAAGTACTCAGAATTTATACTTTTATCCTCTAATTCATTAGTATGGTTGCCAGCATGACAGAAAAATATTTTGTCTCCACCAGAATCACCTATTGATTTGATTCCACTTTCTTCTATTCTGGTCTTATCTCATGTATAAATCAAAATCAAATTACATGTGTTTGTAATAATCCGTAGAATAAGAAAACCACGTATATTTTAGTGTCATTAAAATCAACGACTTTCACTTCTAAGGTCTATAAATTTCAATGTAGTGAAACTCATTGACATTAAAATACGACAATTCATTAACTCCTCTATTGCGTTCTAATGTACAGACAGCAATTCTCTATGTAAAATCCCAATATAACTAGATTTTGAAATTCTTTCTTAAAAAATTAAACTGGTTGTGTATTACTACATTACTTCTGCTTTATACTAAATGAGGGAGGCATTGAATTTCCTTCTTTTTTTTTATAATAAACAAAGCAGTAGAAACTAGTATTAGACTGAGCAAAGCCTCAGAAGAATTTTAGCTGGGCAGCCAAAGGGACTTGTCTCAAAATTGACCAGAAATTCAAGTACTGATGCATCAATTTGGTGCAGTTGTCTGCCTGAAGATAAATAGGAATGGAAAATAAAAATAACTAGAGGAAAAGGGAAACTGTGAATGTAGTCCTGACTGGCAGTCCTATGAGAGAGACGGATGCTTATTTGGAGCAGATCATTAAGTAAAACGCTGGTCTTGAAAACGTAGAATTGGGAAATGGTTCCTGTATTTATACCTTCATATAATCATACTGGCTTCTGAGAAATTTGTGTATGCTCTTTGTACGCATTTGTTACCAAAAAAAAGCATGAAAGCGTGGAAATAATCTGAGCCATGTATTACGTTTCTTTCTCAAATGAAAACAAGATGGCTTGGGTATTGACTAACATTTGAAGGTTCTTGTAGTTGGGCAGATTAAAGAGTTTTAAAGTATAGGACCCAAAGGACACTTTGACATGATTTGGGGATCTCAGAAGAAATGACTACAAGTCCCAGTGTCAAATATGACATGACTTAAAACAGATAAGAAAACGAAGAGTAAGGATTTTTCTTCCTTACAGGTGCTTCCTGTGGGTTGGACTGTGCTCGTGAGATGGGGAGTGGGTTTAAAAGATCATCAGAAAGAAACAGGGTTGGGTGCTGCACTCGTCAGAGTGACTGACAGCATCCCTGGGAATTCAGAGGGCTGTGGAAATTGCAGTGTAGCGGGAGATAAGGAGCCTTTCAGAAACTAAATTGCACAAGGACTGGGCTTTTTCGCCCCTTAGCAGACAGAGTGTGTTAGAGCACTTTGTCATGATAAAACTGCACCTTAAAAGTTTTAGTCCATGCATTTTTTAATTAGGGAAACTACGTTTTGTTTGCATGTTGTGACACAGCAGAGGGATCGCTGGCATTACAAAACACTACTTACGTGTTGTGGATATGCTGAATGGAAGCCTACACATAGTTAGAATTTCAGATGAGGAAAATAAATGTGTTTCTTGCGTGAATGCTTGGAAAATAGATGTAGAGATAAACGTGCAGGAAGCATAAAGGTATTATGGACATCATTACCCTTTTGGAGAAAGGATCACATGTAAAATGGGACCACCATCTCAGAGGAATTGCTATTTAGCCTCTGCCTACAAATACTGACATATTAATTGAATTTCTCATCAGGAGCTTGTTCCAGTCTCCTCGTTCACCTAGCTCTAACCCATCTGATGCAGAGTTGCTATGGTAACAATTGTTTCGACATTGTAAGCTATATAAATATTGCTGGCTATAGGTTTCGTTGATAACACCATTACCTCGGGTAACTGTTACTCCTCAGAAGAAAATGACTGTCAATATTAATAATCCAATCAAACAAATTGACAAGGATTTGCTTGCCAGCCAGGGAGTGGCTGCTTGTGTAAAGCAAGGCTGACACCTGCCGCCTCTTTCTCTCGGATACAATTGTATTTTCTGCATGCAGGACACGTCCAGCTTTATTTAAAATAGTCTTTTTAATATCCTGCATCAGGAATATTTTGATTTTTGAGAATCATCCGCTATTTCTTATTTTATCCGGCTTTTTTTGGTTTTGTTTTTTTTCTGCAGGTTGTGAACAATTCTTCTAGAGAAGAATCACAAAATGTAAGCTTATCCTTAGTATAAACACGGGGTTTCCATTCTAACTTCACAGACTGCACATTCTTAAAGTTTGACGTTTAGGACAAATTCAGTGGCACAAATGAACTAGTTAAGCATGCTGATGGACTCTCTGATTCGAGGGTGAATAAAGCTTTTTATATTTGTTTTAAAATCTCCTTTGTGATTTTTTTTTTTTT
>VWZK01003113.1:7219-54370 GCA_013396935.1 Baryphthengus martii | reverse complement strand
TTTTTTTTTTTTTTTAAGACAGAGAATGAATGAGTATGTAACAAATAATCTCTTCCAGGCAGAGCTTATGTTTTATTAAGCATCATGCATACGGGCAGGGTTTGAAAATACCGTAAATAAATCCAGCAACAGGACATGCATAAATCCTGTATGATGCCTACTCTCCCGACACCAGCAAGGGCACAGCAAAACCCTGGGGGAACTGCAGGTGCACTGCAGGGCTGGTAATTCCTGAAAGCCTCCTGCCTCTCGGCTCTCCAAGGGCAGATGGAAAGTCTCAGTGTCGTGGAAAGGATTTCTCCGATGACAAGTAGTTTGCACGTCTCCTTTGTGGGGGTGCAGCATAAACTCCCTCTGTTTAGTTTGGTAGCCAATGTGAAAGAAAAAGAGCAGAGCTTTAACTGCCCTCCCTTCTGCTCCACTTTCCTTTCAAAAGGGTTCTGCTGCCGGCATTAACTCTGAAACTCCCTATCCAGCTGTGGACTGGGAGGACTGGCTCTCCTATGCAACCGTGGAAGAGACATAAAGGTTTCCTTGTGACCACTCATTCTTTTTGTGGGCCCACAAAAGGCCAGTCACAATGTGGTTTGCTGTTAAGAGCTGAAGCGCAAGATGTGGTCATGTAAATGAAGCCTGAGCAGCTGAAGCTAAGGTTTGGGGGGAAACAGGGCCCTAAATGACTGTGCTTTCTCTTTCTTATTGAGTCACTGCCACATGACTCTTTTGGCTTAATCCGTCCGTAGGGTTTTATGCAGAGGGACTCCATTCAGACGTTTAAACACAAATTCATTATATGCCATGTCTGCTCAGATGTCCTTGGATGGGAATATGACTTTGTTATGACTCTATCCTCGAGAATACATTTCACCTGCCTGTGTAAATACCGAGATAACTTGGCAAAGTGCTTCACTGAGAAGGGGGTTGTACTAACCCTCTCCTGGAGCTAAGGTTACGCTCTTCTCGTTAGCACGGACAAAACTACACTTTTTGGTTCAACAAGGGGTTATTAAGAATGTGTGAAATACGAACGTGGAGGCAAAGAAACTGAGCACCATTGAAGCTGTGCATGCACTGGAGATGCTTTTCAAAGAGAGGAGAGGTGCTGGGGAGGGGCTGAAAAGTATGTGCATGCCATGAATGTCCCTTCTGTCTGTTAGCTCTGCAGCAGTGTCAAAGAAGCTCCTGTCTGTGAGAGGCAGACCTGACATTGGTTTTGCTGTTTTTATTCCTGCCTCATCTTCCCTTCGTCGATCCCAAAGTCAGGATAAAGTAGGACTAAGTAAGTGGTCTCACAGGTCCTACTTTTCTAGGACTCAAGAACCAGGACGTGGGTACTACATGTAATTCACATTTTGCTGGCAGGGACTCTGAGATACAAAGTGAAAGGTGAGATGTTTTGGGTTTTTTTGTGTTAGGATAGAGGCAAGCCACTGTGAGGATTTGTACCTATTTCTAGATACAAAATATGTGGCCCTACATAGAGTTCCTAATTTGTGTATCTTTCTGTGACAGCTTGCCAAGGCGAGGGAACAGCAGTGGCACATTCTGATGCTACACAGGCATCCATCCATCCATCCATCCATCCGTCCATCCATCCATCCATCCATCCATCCGCTGCCCCTGCCCCACCCCAAAGAATGTCTCTTGAGAGCAGTTTCCTGAGAAAGCCCCTATATAACTGAGTGTAAAGCTGGAGGATCACACAGGATGGTCAGTCAGCATCACAGAGTGGCTAAGGCTGGGAGGAACCTCTGGATGCTGTTTCATCCAAGCCACTGCTAAAAGCAGAGTCAGCTGGAGCAGGCTGTTCAGGCCATGTCCAGTCAGGTTTTGAGTATGTCCAAGGATGAAGACTTCACGACCTCTCTGTTCCTTCACCACAAAAAAACAAACAGGTTTTCCATGTGTTAAAAGTGCAATTTCTTGTATTTCAGTTTGTGCCTCATTGCCTCTTCTCCTGCCACTGGCCACTACTGAGAAGACTCACCCCTGTCAGTCGGTAAGATCCCAATGAGCCACTGCTTCTGCAGACGGAGTAGCCCCAGTTCTTGCTGTGTAAAGCAGGCAGGCTGGAAACTCAGGACATCTGAAATCAGTCCTGGAACTGGCACTTTTGAGCAAATCAGAGTGGAGTTCTGTGTCCTGTCTCTGAAGGAGAGGCACAGAAATCATGACCCAGAAGGAAGATACGCTAAAGTTGCTTCAAGATCCTTTTGTGCTCCTTTAACCTTGGGTTGCTCTGGGGTCTGGCGAAAGCTCTGGCATAATCTGTTCAGCTCAAACTGTGGTTCTTCTCTGGTGTCCTAAGGGGATGTGAAATAGCATTGCATGAAATAGAAATGTCATGGTTGAAATAGCCATAATGCCGTTTCTCCTGTCCCTGCTCCACATTGTAGCATGCTCCTTACACAAGACCTTAAGAAAGGACATTAGGAACACTTTTTGTGTCCTTTCCTAGTGCCCTTCTAAAGAAACCTTATTTGGTGTGAGGGATGTTTAGGGCTCCTTTCTGCGTCCACGTTGCTTTTGCATGGTTAAGAGTGAAGATGAGGCTTTTCTGTTTAATCCCTCCGAGTCTTGAGTATAAGATATCTGAGACTTGTCCGTAAATCATAAGTTTTTGGGATTGAGGTTTGCCTCTTGGCTTGTGTTTGGACTTTATTCCATGCATTGGGCCTAGCAGAGAGGAGCCCAGGATAAATGCTTCAAAACCCACAACATCTGACTTTGTGTTAGGTCATTTTACTTTTGGGGAGTGGAAAGGGCAGGGGACCAGCAAATGACTCTGTTTTGCTACGATGACTTCTGGTGGTGAGGCCACCTTCCAGAAACGTCACCGCAGTGCCCATCTATGTTCAGACTTCGGGAAACTTTCCGTTAAGAGCTCTCCACTCTTGACAGGGTTGTAATGTTTCCTCCCCACCGCACTCCTTGTGCCAAGCTGGAGTTGTACCTTATCATCCTGGTGATTTTGATGGGGGTCTTGGCAGCCGCCGAGTTAAAGGAGCAGTAAGAGATCTACATATTATTTTAGCTTTTTTTCAGTGGGATACTTTTTGGTTTGAATATTCCTGAAGCTGGTTTACTTTAAACAGAACAGCACCATATCAAAGGCTTTTAAAACTTTTGTAAGGTGATACACTTCAGCACCTGGTGTTTGCTTGTATGAGAATTAATTAAAGATCAGTGTACAGGTAGTGAGAAAAACGGGATTTGTCCTTCACCTTGTAACATGTCTGTTCCCCTTCACTTTTTTTAACCATAACACAGCTACCATTTGAAATGCTGCACTTTCACACAGTTACTCAATATTTATCAATATTCCCATTATTATTCAAATCATATGTCCTACTCGTGTATTCATGCAGCAGTTAAAATTGCAATTGCTGTATAATAGCAGCCTTTAGCATCATAACTGAATTTTTTACCTTGATTTAACTCAAAAACTTTAATGCTTCATTAATGTTCGGTACATTGGATATAAGATGCATGATGAGATTCGAATGAGCTTGTTTCTCCTGATATTTTCATCTCTACGCATATGCATGGGATAGAAATATTGTCTTGAGGGCAACCAAAGTTGGAAAGATACTGGAGAGTTAAAGAGTACTTGAGCTATTAATTTAAATATTGGGGAAGGAAAATGTTTATAAATGAAAGTATCCTGGAAATCCAATGGTGTCAAAAGGACAATAAACCCTGAGAGCAAAAGAGAAATTGTTGTGGTAACACAACAATTGTGGAGCTGAGATTGTGATCTTGCAACAAATAATTTCATTCGCTTCAAGTTTAACCAGAAGAAATAATTTTCTTAAGTGATAGTGCAGATAGCGCTTGGTTCTTCATCTGTGAAGATCCATCTATCTGTCTTCTTGGAGGATGAAGGAAAAACACAAGAGGGGAGGTTAATATCTCTGTGAACTAAAACCACTTTGGTTTTGTTGTGTTTATTTTTAAGCCTAACAAATCCTAGACAAAATGGGAGAACCTGTAGATACTGGTAAAAATATTTCATCTCAGCAAATCAGAGAGAACTGCTGTTTCATCTCTCCGTGATGATTATGAGCTACACTAAAAATGATCAAACTGTAATTATATTACCTGTAAGAAAACCTGTCAGAATTATCAGACAGGAGAACAAGATTATTTTGTATTTTTCCTTGCTAAGATTTTTCACCACTCTAACAATTTGGAAGGCTAACTTTACCTGTGTTCTCTCTCCTTTTTCAGATTTCATGTCTTAGCTTTTGTACCTTTAACTCCTGGGATGAAATCAAGCGATCCTCCTGCACTTTGACTAAGTCTTGATCTCCAGTGTACAGTGACTAGCTTGAGCTTAGTGACTAGATCATTTCTAATCCAAGGTAGCAGGAAGAATACAGCATTTAGGGAAAAAAAAAAGTATTTTAAAACAAGTCACTTAGTTTCCCTGAAATAATTCTTCCCCTTTCTAAAGGCAGACAGACCTACTACCTTCTTCAACCCCCACCAGACAATATCTGCTTAAACTTCTTTCTAAGTGCCTATTCCCGGTAAAGAGATATTAACTTTTTATGCATTCCAAATTGCCTTGCTTGTTTTTCAAACATCATAATGTCTCAGCCTCCCATAATCACAGTGGGAGTGTCTTGCACTTAATGCCCATATTAAATGTGTACAAATCAGGGTGGTATTAACAGTTCATTGCAGCGCGTTGTCAATGTGGCCAATATCAGTCAGATAAACCAGATTTTTCTAAAACGTCAGGCTTACTCACCCCTGAAGTTTACTGATTTTTTTTCAAGACATGCCCTAAGAGTCTATTTTAAAATTCAAGGAGTGACGATGACTCCTCGTTTAATTTGTCCTCTCCTGGTGAGCTGATGTGTAGTACACAGCTGGCAGACCCATAAACAATTGCTTCAGTGCTCTCGTTCTGAATTTTTCAGGCTTTTCTCAGTCTTGGTTTCCAGTTTTGCACTGAGCTCATGACCAGAGCACCAGAGTGACATGCAGTAGAACACAGAGCAGCATGAGGAACAGCTGGTGTATGTTTGTTCTCTCACCCTCTCCTCGGGGGCACGAGTGTGCACAGCCTAATGTTTTCTTTTGGAATTATTTTTAATACTGTGTTAATAAGAGAGAAGTGAGGGTGAAAGCAATGTGCTTGGTGTTCACACTCTGAGCAGTGAGACTGGTTATGTCCTTATTTTCTTGCTTAAACCAAGCATTAAACAAGCCTTCAGGAATTACCTGTCTACTTCACTGACAGGCTTTATACTCTTTGTAGAGAATGTGTTATGGATATTATCTCTTTGCTGCTCTAGGGAGAAAAAGCTGTTGTTTGTTTGGATTTTTCTAGTAGAATAATCTGAAGGAAAGCTCAAAACCAAATTTAATTTCCCTGTCTCCAGACCCACAGAAGGCTATTTTTCCAAGGAAAGTGGATGCTCCTAAATACAGAGAAATAACACTACTATTTCAGTGAAGCAAATTAGGCTTATCTATAGGATAACCTCTGTATCTGGGAGAAGATGAAAACTGGACAAGAAGCAACTGCAAGAATGGTTTTTTGGAAATGAACTTTGAAACCATTACATATTGTCCATGGCATCCTGTTTGGAGCAGTAGAAATGAACTAGAATGAGATTACTGTCATTTTATTTTCAGATAATTCTTCCTGTCAAAGGTTATTTTCTAAGCTAAACCTTGTCTTTAAATCAGGCAAAATTTGATTCCATTGTATTGCTATGGCAACACAACATGAAATGGCGTTTTGAGCTGGCTGTTGCCAACATCTTTCCCTGTCATATCCAGTGACCAGCCTCTGTTATAGACTCTGAGGGCAGGGTCCAGTGCCTCCTGTTGCCTCTAGCAATGTTAGTTGAGCTCTGTGAAGGAGTCTGTGATGAGTCAGGATAATACCATGGGCATTTTGACATGTTTATGCTTCCACAGGTACTGAGGCACATCAAAAGACCTCCTGATCTACAGTAACGGCATGCAACACAAAGCAGATGATCTCCAGGAGCTGCCTCACTCCTCACACTATGAAGATTTCTGACTCAAAGGGGCTGAAGTGTTAAAACTAACTGGCTCGAGTCCCTCTACAGCAACTGACAGTGCAGTCTCAGAAAAGTTCCACCTCCCTGAGCTGTAGCCATGCTGCAGTGTTGCTTTCCCCTCAAGAAATCAGGTTTCCCAGTGGCCCTCCTGCCAGAGCAGACTGGTGTGCGCTCAGCGTGCAGCACTGAGCCAATACAACCTGGCCTAATTTTGCTTACTCCTTCATAGATACGCTGGTTAACTGATGTTTCTATTCTAGAAAGGTAATAATGATTCTTTCTGGAGTGAAACTTTATCCGTAGCAGAAGAATTATGGTGAATTAGCTGGGGGTACCATTCCAAGGCAGCAGTTCCCAGACACTGGCTTTGAAGCACGTACCTCTGCAAACGCGAGAAGGACGATTTCTGACAATCCGCTATTGATTACAGAAAATTGCGGAGTTCTCGTTTCGCCCTCAAACATTTTGTCTCTCTGCTGCCTTGTTTTGGAAAGATGAAGCTTCACAGAAACAGAACAGTAGGTCTTATTGATATCGACTCTATTTTACCTAACAGCTCATTTACCCCCTTCCTCTCTGCCTGCCTCCCTCCCTTTCCTTTCCTTGACGCTGCTGGCAAGCTAATTAGGCTGCTCCCTCAAGAAAAATTCATCCAAGGCCATAATAGCCATATCAGATGGAAGCACGGATAAAACTCTCCACAGTATAGCCTTATAAGTGCCTCTCATCTTGTCATAATGTTTCCTTGCCTGCTTTCTTTTTATTCCTCACTTTGTAGGGAGAATTCTTGCATGTCTTCTACGCAAGTATTAAGTAAATTAATTAAAAGAAATTATGATGTGTGTTTCCTGAAATATGCTTCTTGATTTCTTTTTATCCCTCTTATACATTTTAGGTGCTTTGTCTGAAATACCCACATTGTATATTTCTATATCTTTCCTTTTGTAAAACCGTAACCTTCTGTTAGACTAATATATTAAAATTCTTCAGACACAGACTAGCAATGTTCATAATCTCCAGTTCATTATCTTAATTAGATCTGTCTTATATTATCCCACAGTTTATTCTCATTACTTTAAAGGTGATCAGCCTTAGAAGGGAATGTGAGTAGAATTGAGTGAATTCTATTGTGGCAACATTTCTATGATCTGGCTTTGGATCTTTCAGGTGCAATAATGATAATGCTGCTTGTGGAGTTAATTAAAAATTGCATTTGAATGGTATGAATATTCATTCTGGGGAATGAACACAGGATTAACTCAAGAGGCTAAAATGTCTGCAATGGCCCAAGGATGTGAAGTGAACCCAGGTCCCCATTAAAACACAAATGAATCATTAAAAAGGATGGAAATTCAAAATCCTCCCACCCTGCAAACTATTAGCAAAGTATTGCCCGGGTTGAGCCTGTCTCCTAAGGTGGCAACAGGCATTAATGCTCATCCTTCAGTAATAAATTGTACGACATACACTTGATGTACAGCTCTGCCCAGGAGCTAATACCCAGTGCTAAATCTTCATTAAATAATTAAGAAGTGCTACTGGCTTCTTAAAATTCTCAGGTTAAAGTGCTGTATCTCTAAAGATCCAGATTAATTTTAATAGCTTTCTATGGAAGATCAAAATTGCTTTCCCAGGAAGCAACTGTGACATCCAAGATGCTGTTAGGGAGGACACAGACAAGAAGAACTGCTGAGACCTTTGATAATGAAGCTCTCTATACTGAAACTATCTCTCTGGCAAAACCCGCGACTTTAATATTCTGGGCAAGAATGTTAGAAATGTATCTTTTCTTTTTATTGTGAATAGCACCACTGAAAATATCAAAGTGTGTCTGTCTCCTTTCCCCAAAATTTACTTGTTGTCATTTTTTCTGAACAAAGAAAACATCAAATAATGAACAGCTTTTTTAAAAGCTTATCTGGTACTGCAGGATGCTTTAAAAAAATGAAAAAAATTAAAGAAATAAAAGGGACTAGAAATTAGAGATAAAGCCTCTTTGGTGTAGAAGCGTTATGTGAAGTTTAATGGGCATTTGCCAGAGAATATTTTGCTGGCTGTTAGCTAGTTGCCAGGGAGATTCACAGGATACATGTTCTAGAATAAAATGCTCTGTGAATAAACTGGGGTCAGTTAAGGTAATTGGCGTGGTGCTTTTGACTGGAGCCCTGGGGTCCGGCCTTGCTGTGCAGTCAGAGATAAGTGCGCTGATGTGCGTCCTCTCCTTTCTTGTCTTGCATGTAAGTCCTTCTGATGTGAGACACTTCAAATTTCAGGTCTCCACTAGACATCTGCTTGGGAAAGCCCAAACCCACTCATCACTTACTGCATGCAACACAGAATTTGGCCTTATGCAAGAGAGAAACAGGAACGTTGTGTCTTAAGCTGTATCACCAAGTAGAGAGGGGCTTTTCACTGTGAGAAGCCCTTCCTCCTGTCCTCCTAAATGAGGATGGATAAAAGTGGAAAGATTTTGCTGACTGCCATGTTTTCTTACTGATGCTGAAGAGGAGACATGGTCAGTCTCTATGGAGGGAGGATGTAACAGGGACAGGGATAGTCTTTGAGTCAGGCTCTTTATAGCGGGGATCTCCCAACTGAGCTGCTCCTCTTTGCCCCAGTGGGATAGGAGAAGGGAGTTCTGTCCTTGGCCTTGCAGGTGTTTGTATTCAAGAGGGCATCTTTTTTTCTAGCCCCATGTGGGTCCTTTAGAATTGAGCTAAAATTTGAAAATAGCGTCGTAACAGTAAATAAAGAAAAGACTGAAAAGTAACAAAAAGCTTTTATCAATCTTTAATCTGATTTTTATCAGCAGCATTATTTTCTCTATATAGGCTGAAGAAATATGCCAGGGAACTCAGTGTCATTGTGTCTGGATACTGCATACATAAAAGCCAAGAATCCCTTCATTTGACTTACGTGACACATTTAAGATTCCAAACCATTGGTGTCCGATGTCGTTGAAGATGCCAAAAGGACCACAGTGGATCTACCCCCTCTAGGGCTGCAACTTGCTGATTCATTCTGGATTGCCTTTGACATCTTAGTCCTTACACAAAGAAACTATCTAGGTGTCAGGACACTTGGCCCTTTCTGAAGTCGTCTAAATACTAGCAGAGAGTCATTTATGATAAACTGTACTATAGCACATTAGTGCAAATATATGCCATGTGCAAACTCCACTGAACAGAGTAACATGAGGGCTTAATTTAGCCTGCTAATTAGACTTGAGAAGGAGATTGTGGCCAGACAGCAGCTGTGGGAGGAAAATACAAGCAAACTCAGACTTTTTGTTCATCTGGTCATGCTTTTCATCCTTGTTTAACTATCTGGCAATTATTGTGCATATGCTTGTGGTGTTCTTTAAAATATATCCTGCAAGTGAATGCAGATAGTGAGGAGCTGCTGTTTCTTTCCTTCCCCGTGGTTTCACCCCACTGTGAAGGCCAGGCTCATGGTGATATGGTACCTGGCCTTGCATTAGTGCCAGCTGTTCTCCTTGGGCTTTCTTTGGAGGAGTAATCACATTAATTTATTCATGGAATGTCACAGTGCTCCATTCTGTGGAGGAGCGTGAGCTTGCCTTTTGTACCCTGCTTCTGTTTTGTGTATTTTCATGGAGTCCATGTGTCTACTGCCTGATAGTTAATCCTACTGATAGCGTCACTTAATAAGAGGAAAGAATGATATGTCTGCATCCTGCCCATTATTGCCTTAGGAAGGAGAGTTTTGTTTGCTGTCAGATGTCACTGATGGAACATTTGGCTTCCTTTCATCGTGTGACAACTGCAGTTTTAAGAGTACAGTACAGAGTGCCACTTTAAAGCCAAACGCCTCAATTCACGAGAGAAGGATAAAGTTGTGCAGCTGGAGGATGCTATTTCTTCTCGGCAGCTGTCATTGAAAAGGCACGTGAATGCTCTAGATGTCAGGTGTCGTAAGTGCTCCATCCAGAGTTTGTCATGTGCCTAGTAAAGTCATGTGAAGTGTTGGAAGGAAGTTTCTACAGACATTGAAATTCTTCTCCAGACAGGCCCTCCCTAAAGTTTGCTATACTGAACTATTAGGAAATGAGAAATAATTATAAATGAGTTCTGCAGCAAACTCCATGTTTTATCAGAGTCCCAGAGCCTTTTTATGTCACTCATATCAAAAAGTGTGACTTTGGTAGGAAAAACATCCATTACATGCCCTTGCTCCAACTCTCCAAATCCTTCAATGTACCTCCAAGGTGATATCTGCACCTTCTAAGGACAGATGCTTGTATGCAATCTGTAGCCATGAATTCACATGGAGAAAAAGCAGTATTCCAATATAAGAGAAGACTTTATGCTAGGAAAATGTTATATTGTATGCCCTCTGTATACTCTACTGGCAGTTCTCAAAGTTTTCTTTATACTACTCTTTCCTTTTTCTCCCCCTTCTTCACTGGGACTTCATCACTGGGATAGAAAAATGAAGAATAGCTGAAACCGTGAAGAGCATCCAGGTCTCTAACTTGATTCACACTCCTGTCTTCTTCAGCCAGGTGCTTTCTTGGAGGAGTACAACAGTTGAGAGAGTTGATATGTGGAGGTGTCTGGGAGCTCTGGATTTATGAAGCATATGAAGTCTCAGGTGTGAT
The DNA here is from genome assembly GCA_013396935.1 of Baryphthengus martii. Lineage (NCBI taxonomy): Eukaryota > Metazoa > Chordata > Aves > Coraciiformes > Momotidae > Baryphthengus > Baryphthengus martii. The sequence continues at coordinate 43,705 of VWZK01003113.1, read as the reverse complement.
TGGTACATGAGGTTCCTCAGATTGCCTGTGGTGTGGTTCTCAAGTTTACGTATAGTTTAATCTCCAGAAAGTAGATAGATGCTGGATTGCATTCATTTTGCTCCTCTCTTTCTAGAATGCAATGTGATCTGTGCTTGACAGCCACTGCATGTGTAAGAGCACGTACTATGAGTCAGTGAAGAAAAACATGGACTGAGGTATTATTTCAGTCTGATGTCTGGTGACAGCTGGGGCCAGGAAAGGGTGAGGTTTGAACCTTATTTAGTGGTCTGTTTGGCCTTGAACTCTTGTGTTAACATACAAGTTTTCTGTAATTTCTTGTTCCTTTTTGGTTGTCACTGGTTGGCTTTCTCTGTCTATCAGATCTGTCAACTATCGAAATCCGAGCGTTGTTTCCTGTTCCAGCTGGCAGTTGCCAAAGCGATGTGAAACAGAACAGGAGATACAGAAGAACACTTTCATTTGCTGTTATGTCAAGTGAAGATGTAACACTAGAAACATAGGAGTGTTTATTGATGCCAGGGCCATCAGGCACTGAGTGCTGGAATTCTGCTCAAAGGAAGCAGAGGTTGTTAGAGAGGAGAAATCCCCACCCATCAACTATCACATGTTTATAGGTGAATCTGAAGAGTAACAGGTAGCATCTTCCTCCAATCAATTAGTGCCTCTCCACAAAGAATCCTTTGATAACATTTAACTGATTTTTAAATGAAGATGATGAAAAAGTTGCATAAAATGTGCCTCACTGCATCGTGTTCATGTTAGATTTTATGAGGTAAGAAGTACTGGGTTTCCACTACACCCGTCTCCCTTCTGTGCTCATGATCATAGGCAATATAAAGAGCTTAAATCAAGGCAAAGAAAGGAGAGTGAGCTATGGAAGTATTGGTAACATCTTACTCTTTTTGCATTGCAGAGGGCAAGTCTGTGAATATTGTGGCTGACGGGAATAATTATCTGCCATGAAGTCTTCAAAAGAGACCTTGTGATTTCCCTGCATGTCTAACAGGATTCAACTGGTTCATGGTTGCACAAAAAAACTTATTTTGGATATTTTCAAAGGCTGTTCTGTACCTTACAAATCTTAATAAGGTTGTAATTATTGAGAAAAACTGGGTTTGTATTGAGTAATACTGCATTTATATTAAGAAATAGTGCATCTCTTCACCGAAGAGAGCGACTCCAGGTCAGGCCAGTCTGCACTGGGGAAAAAGAATCGCGGCAAGNCATGAGCCAGCAGTGTGCCCAGGTGATCAAAAATGGTGTGTCCAGCAGGAGGAAGGAGACGATCGTGCCCCTGTACTCAGCACTGCTGATGCCGCACCTCAAGTACTGTGTCCAGTTTGGGACACGACTCTATAAGAAAGACATTGGAGGTGCTGGAGTGGGTATAGAGGAGGGACATGAAGCTGCTGAGGGATTTAGAGAGCGTGTCTTATGAGAAGAGGCTGAGGGAGCTGGGATTGTTTAGCCTGCAGAAGAGGAGGCTGAGAGGAGACTTTACTGCTCTTTACTGAAAGAAGGTTGTAGTAAGGACAGTGTTGGCCTCTTCTCTGTAGTAACTAACAACAGGAGAATAGGAAATGGCCACATGTTGCACCAGGGGAAGTTCAGACTGGATATTAGGAAGGATTTTTTTACTGAAAGAGTAGTTAAGCATTGGAACAGGCTGCCCGGGGAAGTGGTGGTGTCACCATCCCTGGAGGTGTTGAAAAATGGATGGATGTGTGCTTTGGGACATAGTCTAGTGGTCATGGAGGTGTTGGGTAGAAGGCTGGACTTGATCTTGGAGGTCTTTTCCAACCTTAACAATTCTATGATTCTAGCGTAAGATTTGTTTCCCTGTTTGTATGAACGGTAAAGAAATACTCTGACCGCTTGACTGCATATCCAGTCTTAAAATTTTCTGTGAGAAATTTTTATTGCATGTTGAACAAAATGTGACTTCTAAGATGAAAGCATGGTTTGATTTTCATACAAGAGTAACAAAGACAGGAAGAAAGGGATACAGAAATGTCAATCTTAAAAATATAATGAGAACAGGCGACATTTGTATTATTTCCTGTGCTTAAGTTTCATTACAGTAATTTTCCCAATGAATACATTGCATAGTATGCTATTTCCTCTTCTCATTACCATCTTTTTCACGGGGAAGAGGTTATAGAATCTTAATGATTCAGTTATTTAAACCTTTTTGATAATCTCTCTATGTTGAAAGACCTCTCTGTTTCACCTCTTCCCTAAGGTTACTGAACTTGAGAATAGGAGTTACTTTCACCTCAAACTACTGAGCTAGGAAGAGGGCAAGGTAGCTCAGATTGCTATTATCACAATTACAGAGATTATAGCAAGAATGAGGAAAAAAAAAAACAAAAAAGCACATTCTGAGTTGTCACTAGCTTTCCACTACAGAGCAGAGTAAACACCAGTAATTGTTTGTGAGTCTCATGTAAAGCTCATTGGAAATCACAGATCCACACACACCAGTGCTAAGAGGTTGTTCAGGGTTCAGACACTATCAAATCAGTAGTTCTGGATTTGGAGTAAAAAAATTACAGTCCAAACCACTGATAATCACTGACACTATAATCTTCCAAAGTTTGGCTGTGTATGTCTGGAATCTTTCAGGAACAATAACTTATGATACTTCTTTGTATTTATGTGAGAGGAGAATAACAGATCCCTCTACTTTAGGAATCAAGGTGCTGGGCGGAGATACGGATTGAAATGGGCTGTATATTGCTTGGGATCCACATTTCCTGGGGAGAAACTGGTCTGCGAAAAGGACTTAATAAAAACCCAGACAGTTGTGTCAGGATGCGCAGTCACACTGTGACTGTGTGGACTGTGCCAGCCAAAGAGCTCTCACCATTTAACGGCACAACTGAGTGGTCTGTGATGCTTCACAAACATCCGAGATACTCAACCAAGAACACGAAATGATAAAAGCCGAGATTAAGGATTCAGGATTTTCCAGTATCATTCAGACCTTGAATGTGTTCACTGACCATTCTAAATGACTTCAGAAGCATATACCCTGTACTTTCCATCAAGTTTGTTTTCCTGCAGTGGGCAGGGAGATTGCACGAGAGAAGTGCACCAAGAACAAATAGAGGCAAAAGATTTACCTGCAAAGAAGTTTTAGAGTGCAGGGATGCTGTATTGACACACATCCTCCAATCTGCACCTGAATAAATAAAGTGGTGCCATGGGACACGCTGCAATACCGATAATGAGTTTTATATTCGTTCACCCATGAGAAGTTTCAACAGATAGAGTTTGCCTATCAAAAGGCTTTAAAATTTGTGTGATCACTGCCTTGCTTTCTGCACTGATTGCTTTTGTATTGCAGCTCCATGCCTCAATAGACACCTGGATTGTCTGTATCTGCCGCTTTGCTCACATAAGTCTCCCCATCATCTGTTACACAAAACTCTTTGTTTTCATACTAGAACTCTACATGTACTCCTACAATGATGATTAACTTAGGGATATGGCAACGAAAATGATACTTTACTTTCCATTTTCCGTTTTTTTTTTTTTTTTGTTGTTGTTGTTGTTGTTTTTTTTTTTCTCTATATGCGACATGGTAGGCAGCAATCCACTTAGTTTAAGAGCTCAACTTAGTGAAGGAAGCACTTCAGATGGAACGTTGCAGGTACAGCTGCAGACACTGCCGTGGGTTTGATTGCTGTGCTGCACACAGCCAGAATCATAAACCTTGGCTACCCTTGGCTTAGCTGTTATTTTAAATTCAGAAGACCCGAATCCTGACTTTCAGCACAAAGTATGACCGCAATTTAACATGTCTTTTAAGCATGGAGTCCATCTTAGACTCATTACCTTAAAGATGAATGTGAAATCTTTTGCGGGACTGTGGTTTTAAATCTTAGTCAGACTGTAGTCTGATTTTTATCAGGAATGAATCAACCTCCCTACAATTCTGAATGTTTGTTTTTCTTTTTGTTATACTGTTTGTCATTTCAAACAGGTTCAGCTCAGTTTCCTAAAGAAAAGAGATTGATTAAATTGTTGCTGGATTAATATGTGTGTGGGTACGTGTGTGTTTTACTGTTCCCTTCTCTCATCTCCTTATAACCACTGAATTTCTCTGCCTGTTCTCCTGAGAGAAAAACAGCAATCCCAAAGATACATTTCCAGACACTTTTTGAAATATGTAGCTGAGTGGAGACAGAAAGCAATGTCTTCCTCTTGGCCTGAGAAAGGGCTACAGTGCGAGCGTAGTCCTGACACCCGAAAAGATACCAGAGAACCCAACTGTAGGACGCAGATCCATAGGAAATCATCTACACTGTTGCTTTTTTCTGTTGTTTAATTGGATTCTAGGGGTGACTAGAGTTTCTTTTGGAAGGTGTTGAGGGGGCGATGGCAGATGTCTTCCGTTGAGAGACTCCTAATAAAACCAAGACTATTTGAAGTTATTTTAGTCCAGTATGAAGAAATAGGTCAGTGAACTGTGCCTATGTTATTCTAATTTCTGGAAATTAATACTTTGCCACGAATGAGGTGATAGGGACAAAGGGAGGGGAAAAAAAAGAGGCAAAGGTAAAATTGGACTGGGAGAGTTAACAGGATGAAGTTTGAGTTTTGTTTCGTGCTGTGAGGGTTTGTTATTTAGTTTTAAGGATTTCATCATACTTTATAAAGGTTAATTGTACTTTCTATTAATTCTAAATTCCAGCCTGTCTTCCACTCTATCAACAAGAAACCTAGAGTGCAGAGAAATTTAAGTAGATGACTGAAGGTCTTGCTGCAGATCTCTGGTGATATCTCCAGAGCACAGTGCTCTGAACAAGCCTCCTTGTACCAGAAGTACCACAGTCATTCTAATAAAATGGTCTTTCTAAGATTAAATTACCCTCAGCAAGTGACTAGAAACTGTAGTATAAAGTGTAGATGTATCCTCTGTCAGGAGGAGGATAACAATCTCTAATTCCAGTATTTATACCTGAGGTGACAACCTGGAATTGTGCCATTTCTTTAAAAGAAGACCAAATTTCACTTTTAATCTTTCAGAATACACTAGTTTATTGTGCTAGCCTCTGGATATAGGCTAATAAATATGTACAGTATGAGAAAATTAACACAACCCTAACCCTTTCTTTAAAGAAAGGTGATATGTAAAGAAAGAATCCCAGACACTGAAATGAAAACATGAAGCAGAAACTATATCTTTCAGATTTAATTCTTTTTTCTGGAGTGTGCTAGCATCACAATAACCTAATACAAATTTTAAAACTAATTAGAGCATATTTTTGTGTAGGCAGAAGAACTATTCACATTTCTCTTTGAGGCCACTGGGTTTTCTGATTTTCATATGCTTCTGAGCATCTACTGAAACACCAGAGAATTACTTTTTAATATCAGGCAAACACATTCATGTCCAGTAAAACAAAATTGTACTCACTAGTCCTTTTTATGGGTTCCTTTAAAGTGGGAGCTTAAAAAACTTCCTAACAAGAAGGATACCAAAGAATCACTTAGAAGAAAGATTTTCTTTTCCAAAGTCATGTCATGAAGTGTCATTTAAAATTGTTAAGCCTTTATTTCTCCTCCCCCTAACTAAATTCAGTCATCTATTTAACTCACACTTCAGGATTTGCATTTGAGCTTAATGGCAATAATAATAAAGTGAGATAAATTAAATTAATATCCTTGCAGATACAATTAGTTTAATAACTTTGCCATTTCCATTCCCTTTTTTTATCTGCATGATCACAATTCAATAACATACTACAGTAAACCAGTGTCTCAGTGAACTTCTCTCTGTGCCCAGCATGGAGAGATTAGGATTTCTAATTTTATTGCTCAGATTTTCATATCTTGATTTACACAGCACCTTTTCTTGCAAAAGGAAGCCAGATGCTTTAATATGAAGGAGAACGATTTCTCAGAGTTATGTTGAGTACTTCTGGGGCAGAACAGAAGTTTCAAAACCACCAACAATATCACACAAGCATTAAAAAGAATGCCCAGAAAAGCTGAATTGAGATGTGATCCTGGTTTTGCTGGGATCTCGGGGCTTCCAAGACAGACAGGGCATGAATACTGCTGTACATTCAGGGGGTTTGATACTAGATCCTTATTCCCCCTCACTGAGAGCTGCTCTGCTTTTATAGCCTGACTATTTGGGCTCTAGGTGGATGGAATATAGATGGTCTGCAGAGGTCGAATCTGCTTTTTTACGCTGGGGTCACTGAGCAGGATTGTGAAGCTCCTGTAGTAAACATTGCCAACAAACTGCAGACTCCATGCATTCTCCATCCTGGAGTTACTGGCATCGAGCAAGGACCGTTCTCACACTCTTCAAGATGATCTTCTGTACCAGGTGTCACCAAGAGTTTTTCCGTGGTCATTTTTATATTTCTCAGTGTGAACCAAACACCAGTTTTATGTATATATTCATATATATATACACACAGAGAGAGAGAAATACTCTCTTATTTTGTGTTTCTTTGTCTTGGTGTTGTTTCCTTCCCCCCGCCCCCAGCCCATAAAACTGATTTCTGTCTTTTCAATTCAGTTTCCTCAGGATGTAAGGACGCAACTCACATGTCCTTCTCAGCAGAAAGGAGAGATATCTATGGGAGTTGTGCAGTTGCAGTTGTGTTGGGTCAGCAATGTATTAACACTGTCAGTTTAAGCCACCATGTCCATAATTGTCCTCTATATGTTTTAAAAAAACCCCAACAGACTAATAGATACACACACAAGCCTTTCAAGCCCATGTGGGGGCTGTTTAATAGCTTACCAAGTGTTATCAGCTACCTTAGTCCTCCCACTTACCCTTAACTCCTGCAGCCGAGTGTGCTGAGAGGAGTTTTAGTGGAAGGGTTATTCATGATGTGAATAGTCACTGCTTTGGTCCTCAGGGCCATTCCAGGTGCTCTAGGAGGGAACAGGCCATTTGAGGGGAAAGAATTTTAATCCTTCGTTCCATCCCAGAGTTCTACATAACCTTGGTCAAATCTTTTCTACCTGACTTTTCACATGTAGTTGGGCTTAGATCTGAAACTGGACTGGCTCTGGGAGTGAAGTTGAAAAATTTGACAAATTTTAGTTATGTGCCTCATGTACGGGGAAATTTAGGCCCCTCAGACAAGGATTCTTTATGCCACTGTGTCAGCTCATTAGAACAGATAATTAAATCCTTTTTTTCTTTGAAGAAAGAGAAAGGATAGGGAGAGCAATAGTGCCCATCTTTTAGATAGTGGCTGAGAAGTGAAAGCCTTCCAGCGGGGAGTGGCTGACCTGGGTAAACAGATTCTGTAGGTGTTTGTAACTTTTTGTCTTGATAAAACATAGCAAAGACCCGAAATAAGTGGGCATCATGGTTTAACCTCTGTTGGCAGCTAAACATGACACAGACGCTCACCCACTGCCCCCCTCACCCCAAATGCGCAGGGGATGGGAGGAGAATCGGGATTAAAAAAAAAAAGTAAGATAGGGATGGTTTAATAGAACACCGCAAAGAGAGAACAACAGTAATAATACTACTAATGAAATAATATATAAATGGAATATCCCATTGGCTGGTGGGATTTTTTATCTCAGCTATGGCTCCTCCCAAATGCTTGGACCAGCAGCTGCTTGTGAAAATTAACCCTCTCCTAGCTGAACCCAGGACAGTGGGGAAATAAAATTCATATTGAAGGACGAACACACTGTGGTTTTCTTGTTGTTAATAATGAGAGCTGGCTGAACAATAGAGCTCAGAGGGTCGCGATCAGTGGCTCAGAGTCTAGTTGGAGACCTGTAGAAGAGGGGGGAGGTTCTCCCACCCCTCTACTCTGCCCTAGTGAGACCACACCTGGAGTATTGTGTCCAATTCTGGGCTCCCCAGTTGAAGAGGGACAGGGAAATGCTGGAGAGAGTCCAATGGAGGGCTGCAAAGATGATGAAGGGACTGGAAGATCTCTCTTTTGAGGAAAGGCTGAGAGATCTGGGGCTGTTTAGTCTGGAGAAGAGAAGGCTGAGAGGGGATCTTATTCACGTTTACAAATCTCTGCAGGGTGGGTGTCAAGCAGAAGGGGCCAGTCTCTTCTTAGTGGTGCCCTGAGATAGGTCGAGGGGCAGTGGGCACAAACTGGAACATGGGAAGTTCCAGCTCAACATGAGGAGAAACTTCTTTGCTGTGAGGGTGACAGAGCCTGGAACAGGCTGCCCAGAGAGGTTGTGGAGTCTCCTTCTCTGGAGACTTTCAAACCCCACCTGGATCTGCTCTGGCAGGGGGAGTTGGACTAGATGATCTTTCGAGGTCCCTTCTAACCCTTATCATTCTCTAATTCTATGAATTTCTGTAGCTTTTCTATGATCACAATGTCACAAGGTATTCCTTTTCCTGTAAACAGGCTTTTTGCATTCAGCAGTAAGAGGGAGGGGGGCAGGCAAAACTTACATACAAAAGCATTGCTTTTTATACTGATGTGACTGCAGAATGTCACTGTGCTCGCACACACTCTGCTGAAATAGTTTTTGGTTTCATGAAGGCCCAGAAGAAGATCTCTCCTGAGGTAGCTCTGACGAGCTATTTAGTTCTGCACAGCTCTGTGACAGCTGAAGCTAAACGCATCCAGCCTTTGCCAAAGAGCTTTAAGCATACCAATAATGAAATAAACGGAAAACAAAAAGATTTGTAGATCTAAAAAAAAAAGAAAAAACCCACCATGCTTTAGGATTTTAAAAAATATTAATATTATGGTTAAGGCTTCTTACGACTTCCTTCTTTCTCTGCCACACCCTCTTTCCTGTTTTAGGGGAGGTTTTGCTGCTCTTATTAGAATGTTTATTGTAAAATACAGTTTTAAATATCTCCTCCTCTTGTCCTTCCTCTGTGTTGTTTCTGTTCTCCATTCTTTCTTTAATTTGATGCTTGAAATTATTTAGAGTTAATGACTCAGGCAACGACTGCTTTTATTTTGCCAGGGAGAAGCTGTACAAGGCCCTGAGGACTCATTTCTGTCTCTCAGGCAGGGTGTCTTTTGGCATAGATTTATTCCATGTTGAAAATAAGAGCCATAAACAGAGCTCATAAGTCTACTGAAAAATATTCTCCAGACCACCACACAAGACCAAAACTTAGAATATGAAGATTTATTCAAAACTCTCTGTAAATTGGTGATTGACCCCAGAACAAACCCCAGGAATCTCTACCACTGGCTCCTTTCAAGATCAAATCCTGCGCTTATTTGCTAAAATAAGTTCTGTGAATACATCTTGACTTTGCACGTATTTCAAAACTTTAAGAAATAAAAATATTTGAGCTTGAGAGAAAAAAATAGTGTAACAGAATTACACTGGACACTGTATTTCTCTTGTCCTAACATTGTGTGGCTTAGCCAAGATACACTGTTCCCTAAAGGCGATAATTGAATATATGTACATTACTTCACCATGTATGCTGTTCATTGTAGTACAAGTTCACAAAATGAGGAATGGTTTGATTGGTAGCTCAATTTTTTGTTTTTTTTCTTGGAGAAGTTTAAGCCTATATGTTTCTTTCATTTGAACCCATGTGAACCTATTGATCTATATATAGCTTTATTCGAGCCTCAGTGGCCTGAGAACATCAAGTGAGTCAATATGAAATTTATTTTGATTTGGATGACACTCTTTGGGGTCTTAGCTAAATGAATTTCCTATGTATTTGACCTAGCCTAAGAGGAAGGATATTTGGACACTTACTGTGGATCATCTAGTGCAAGGGAAGGACTTATATGTGGCAACTTGGTCGCAGACCTGATCTTTTTCATTTGGAAATAATCACAGACCTCACTGAAACTACTGGGTATGACAACAGACCCAAATTTCTGAAAAGCCGTCTCAGAGCCTAAAGATCTTCTGTATAGAGCACAGAATCAGCAGCCGTGAGAAAAAAAAAAACAAGCAGAAAGGACCAGAAAAACAGGAGACAGAGAAATATGCATGGCATGACTGAAGGAAAGCCAAAGGGGGAAAAAAGCAGCTTGGAGGGCGGAATGATTGTTAAAAAGACAGATTTAGAATGCTGCAAGAAAAAGAAATGACATTCTATTGCTTGTTCCTGCTGTATCAGGGATTTATGCTTGTTCCTGGTAAAGAAAATGGGTTGTAGCAGAGCAATCACAGACTCTCTCATCAATTTATCCTCTTAGCAAAACAATTGAGCACCCCCCAAATATCTGGTTAACTACTTGGATACGAAGAATAAGGATAGAAAAGAGAGAACAGTATTTCCAGCTGTGGAATTTGCTAGATAGGCAGTGAAGTGTGTTGTTCAGCTGAGTTTTGCATAAGAAACACATTTATGTTGCATTTCTGATGCAAATTGCCCATATTTTCCATGGACAGAATGAATCCTTGCTGGCTTGATCTTCAGCTTTTCAAATCAATAGAAAGACTCTAATGTATTTTCAATAGACTTCGGAGCAGGCCCTTCCTCCCATGCACTCAAAATGACTTACAATCAATTTATGGCAAGAATCCACTTCAGAAAGCCTGAAAAAACCTACGAATATGCAGTTTCATGGGGAAGCAAGCATCAGTCACCTAAAAATAGACTCCATTTCAATATACTGGTCCAGATGCCCGCCTGTGAAGGGTTTACTCCCTGTGCATGTGCTAGCTGGCTTTTAGTGCCTTGAACAAAAGAGACAGAAGACTCTGTTTAAGGAAGAGATGACAAGTGCCTCTTCTTATCAGATGTTCTCTGTATCAAAATGGAAGCACTCAAGGAGTTCATTTGGATGGCATGTTATTTCTTCCCCCCACCCCCCAGGAACTTGTCAGCTGACTGATACCAGAATGGTTACAGAGAAATAGATCAGCCACTTCCATTCATGCAGATGGGTGTGTAAAGAACCCTTTTAGGTGGTCTATTCTAATGCAGTGGCATTTTTTTTTTTTTTCCAGGTTATATTTGTGTCTTAGGATTTGGGAGCGTTTTGCAGCTCGTGGCTGTGGGGGTACCCACCAGCAGTGTCTCAGCTCCCTGTTGAGCTTAAACTTAGGAGAAATTCCTCCTGCCCTTTGTGCCTCAGTGTCCATGCAAAGAAAATAGTTACGTGTACTGGCTGGAAGGGGGACACACACAGTTTACACCAAGAGGTCCACCAATCAACAATGAGGGGATGATGAGAGAAGAAGTTTTTCAGAGTTTACATCCCCAGTAATAGAGATACAAACTCATTACACTCATTGAGCATAAACTGGAACATGGAATTTCCACCTCACAGAAGCCCTCAACATGAGGAGAATCTTCTTTCCTGTGAGGGTGACAGAGCCTGGAACAGGCTGCCCAGAGAGGTTGTGGAGTCTCCTTCTCTGGAGACTTTCAAACCACACCTGGATCTGTTCCTGTGTGTCCTGCCCTGGGTGATCCTGCTCTGGCAGAAGAGTTGGACTCTATGATCTCCAGAGGTCCCTTCCAACCTCTACCATTTCATGATTCTATACACTAAATTGGGGAATAGAGCATATATGCTAAACCGCTCAGCGTTCCTGGTATTTACAAAAAGGAGAGGACCCGAAAGAGTCAGTGAGCAGGGTGGACTAATGGAAAAAGAGATGGACTAGCACATCCAAAAAGGCACAGAGTTTTTTGGAGTTCAAAAGTAGGGTAAGAAAAGGTGGTTAGGAAAAGAGCTGATGTATTGCTCTGAGGAGGCAGATGGGGGAGTAGAGAAAGAACAATGGGCTGTTCAGAGTAGAAAACTACCTGGAGCAGTTTCTCAATAGAAGAGGAGTAAATGGATGAAGATGAAGGATTAGTATTCTGTTTTAGAAGCCTGATAATTTACTGTTGTGCGTCTGGCTCCTTGCAGTGTGGAATGAGGGAGTTTGGGGAGTCCTGATGGGAGCTGAGAGGGGTCATGGGAGTCTTATGTTCCAACAATGCTTTTCTTTGCTGTATCAGTTAAAACACATCATATCAAATCTGTACTATGATCAGCCTGGTGGAACAGCAGGAAATTTGGTAGGTATATTGATTAAAAGGTCCCTGGCAGATTTAACTATTCCGTATTTAGTGTTGTAAGAAAATTGCAATCAACTTCATAATGCTTTGCAAAATTCTTGTCAGCTCAGGGATGAGCAGGCAATAGGACAAAAGTCTTGGTATATAACTGACTAATATAAACTCAGGATTTCTTAAAAGTACCAAGCCAACAAAATTAAAGCTGAAATATGCCCAGGCATTTGTATATCACTGCAAAACCTGTCGGCATCCTGCTGCTACGGCCAAGGATTTCATTGAGTCAGAGGAGAACAGAGCCAGCACCTGGGGTGAAAGCACCTGCTAGTGAGGATGACTTCCATCTTTTTCTCTCCTTCTGTTTTTAAAACACTCCCCACCGTCTTCACCCACTGTTGATGAATTTTCACTATTTACATGCTCATCTCTCCAAACTGTGGCAGAGTCGCACAAGGAGGTTACTCCCAGCCCACCTACTGAGTGCTCCCTGGCATTTGCAGGCTCCTGCTGTAGAATTTCATAGAATCATAGAATAGCTTAGGTTGGAAGGGACCTCAGAGATCATTTAATCCAACCCCCTGCCATGGGCAGGGACGCCTCTCAACTAGACCGGGTTGCTCAAGGCCTCATCCAACCTGGCCTTGAACACCTCCAGGAAGGGGGCATCCACAACTTCTCTGGGCAACCCATTCCAGTGTCTCGCTGCCCTTGTGTTGAAGAACTTTTTCCAAAGATCCAGTCTAAACCTATTCTCCTTCAGCTTAAAAGCATTTCCCCTTGTCCTACCTATCGCTGGACACTCTTGTGAAAAGTCCCTCTCCAGCCTTCCTGTAGGTTCCCTTCAGGTATTGGAAGGCAGTTATAAGGTCCCCCTGGAGTCTTCTCTTCTCCAGGCTGAACAATCAGGTTGGGGTTTTAGTGGGATTACATCAAAGTGGCAGCTTGATCTGTGAAAGGAATAGAGGCAGACAGATAAAAAAGGAAAGGTTGAGGAAATAACTGTGTGTTTATACAATGTGAGGCTTATTCTGAGTATCCTTTCTTTTATCAGAGTTTTAACGGTGCTGTTTTGAAGTCAGCAAGAACAGAACTCCTAGAGAAAAAAAAAAACTGAAAAGAAGTTTTCTCCCTATTGTTTTTACCCTTATTTTTACCTCCCATTTTATCCCTAAATGTTTTGCCTCCAGGCAGCGAGTGCCGGTGTACGCTGCCCCACAAATGCAGGCATCGATGCTGATAGTTCAGCTCTGGACTCCTCTTTTCTTCCAGACCAGATGTTCTACTTCTCCCTGGTAATGGGGGACATGACGCTACCTCATTATCCACCTCTCTCTGGAAATGATGCCAATGCTACTCCAGCATCAGCCAAGAGCCACGGGGAATCAATGAGACAGCTGGCACCCTCCTTGGGGATGGACTGCTTTACCTTTTGGATTCAACAGTCACTGTGAGCTGAGATCCAGGATGCTGAGAATGATTTTTCATAGGCAGGTGAGAACAAAAGAGCTTTGAAAACAGACTTCAATAGAATCTGGAGACATGGGGCTCTATTGATTAAAAAAAAATATAAAAAATTACATATACACCGTCCGGTTGCATTTTTATCTTAATTGATTTTTGTATGAGATGGAGGAGTGAATTCTGTTGAACAAAAGAGTTTTTAGAAATCTTTTCTTTACATACCATTAAGCAAGTAGGTTTTTGCATGCATGACAGCTGTGTTGTGTTTCCAAAAATCAAATAATTCCTTTATAAAGCTCACAAACTGTAAATTGATCTCTTTGATCTTGTCCACAACATATGCTAATCCTCAAATATCCAGGGAAGAAGGGGATGAGATAATGCAAGCAAAATAAACACCTGGTTAATATAAAACACTTGTAAATTAGGGTTTGAGGCCAGCTTGTAGTTAGTATATTTACTTTGGGGGAAAAAAAAAAAAAAAGAAAAAGTTAGGACTTTAAAAGGAGAGTGTAAACAGGAGGAATTTGGGTTTGTTCTGAAAGTCTCATTACACTGCAAGTTGGAAAATCCCCCTGCAAGTGGATGAAAATACACTGCACCTCATTTTTTCCCTACAACATGCATATCTACTTTGACAGGAGATACTGGACAAATCCCATCAAGAATAAAGCAGTTTCTACAAACACTAAATTAGACTACATTAGACTGGAGGGTTCTCCAGGTAATCGCTAACCTCACTTATGAGACTGGCCGGCTGATTTACGGCATCGAGTTCAGACCGTCCTAAGGAGCACTCTCTACATTGTACTACTTGCCCGCACTTCTGACACTCTATTTAGTTTAGGAATATAAGGTTAGGGACTAATCTTTGTCGCTACTTGAAAGCTTCTCAGTCATGTTGGATGCTACCAGAAGAACAAGGATTAATAACAGCCATTATCCTGCCAAGGCAGACAGTCCTCTAGTGTAATAACTCCAGATATTTCTGATGTCTCCCTCTGCCAAGGCTGCGTGGAATAACATCTAAACGTGCCCTGTCTTTGCTAAGTTTTTTTTAAATCAATATTAGCACCCGGTTTTAAGCACATACCCTTGTTTCACCTCAAGGAGTTAATTTTTCTTCGTTGGCAAGTCTCCAGAGCTGCAAAATTCAACAAAATAGGATTGAAAGTGCAAGGTACCAGTGAAAACCAGGTATCTGCCACTGTTTTCATCAGGAATTGCACTGGCTGTGTGACTGCTGACAGAGGTCTCTCTGTTTCTTTTTCTTTTTCTTTCCCCCCCCTTTTTTTTTTTTCTTTGGTATTCAAAGCAAGTGCTCCTTTTGCTGAATAGAAAGAAATACAACTGAGTCACATGTCTTCAAAGCGGCTGCATGAAAAGCCCTGAAAATGCCTGAATATGACAGCCATCCTTCACAATAGTTTCTGTGCATCCTGTAGAGATCCTGCCTGGCAGAGTGAGCTATTTCCTTTAAAGAAAAGCACTGTGGTTGGTTTTTTCTTTCCTGCCTGGATTATCTTTCAACTGCTTTTACTTTACCTGATCAAAACCAATTCTCTCCTCTCAAAAAGAATGATGAAGGGAACTGAAATATCAAAAAATGATGATCTCAATTAATAGCGTTCAAAATTTGTCAGTTCCTTGTAAATATGCAGGCCATCTGTATACCCATGGTGCTTTTTATCTCCGTCCTCTTAATAAAAAAAGGCTTGAACTTCATGAAATTCCTGTGAGGCAGGTAAATCTTTTAATAAAAGGATTATTTCACCCTTTACTGAGGTACAGGCATTTCCAGGGTGAAACACTGTGGTTGTTTAACTGCCTGTAGCCACACAACACAAGAAGCGAGGGGACAGAAAATGAAAACCATCCTATCCAATTTAATGTTAAGGAGAATCTAGATAGGCAGGATGTAAGGTTCACAGCTGGGATTTCACCAGAGTAGAGGAAATAATACACCTTAGAGAAACGTGGCACAATATCTTGAGTGGCTTCAAGTAGAGGACTCGTGGTTTTACTTTATTTTGAAGACAGAACCCTCTGAAGGTCATTGCTCCTCACATCATCCTGCAAGATTAACCTGAGGAATCAGTGTTAAGAGGGGGGAAATGCAAGGCAAAAAATTACCATTTTCGCTTCCTGAGGAATCTAGATAATTCTTTGAGGTTTGCTGTGCAAATACCACAAATAACTGATGAGTTATGATGGGATCACAGTTAAAGGTGGCAAGATGCAGCAGATGTTTGAAAGAGCCAGTGCAGAAGAACACCAGAGGAAAAGTTAACTACCAAAAATGTTTATTCCTTTTCCTTAGAGTCTCACAACCCATACTTGCCTGTTTATCCATAGTTCTGTAGTGACTGGAAATGTTTAGATGTCTTAGGATCATTTGGATTATTCTCTCCATCTGGGAAAGGACTTTTGCGCTCGGGGTACCAACTGAAGATGGAGAAATGGCCCAAAGAGGCCCAAAAGTGTAAGCGAAAGTAGCAGCAACAGGGGCAAAAATATATAGCTTGGTCATGTTTGGTTGAAATGGAAGAAACGGGAAGGAATGAAGGAAGGAAGAAGGAAGATGAGGACAAAGAGTAAACGCTTGCTGCATTCAGGCTGTGCTTGTCATTTTTTTTGAGAGTTGCTGTGAAGGTTCAGCTGCAGAGCAACTATTTGGTGTGGCTAAACAGAGAAATAGTTGTGGCCGTGAGCAGAGCCAGTCTGACAAGGAGGGCCTGGCTGGTAGCAATGGGGTGGGGTGGGGCAAGGGAGCAGCAACGGCCAAGAAGCCTCTGCCCCTATTACAGCCAGAGGTGTTTGATTTTAAGAAAGTCAGAATTGTACTCCAGATATACTTTTGTGAAGGAGAAAGGAGAAGGCAGGGTATTTTATCCTTATTTGTGTACCCGTATCCACTCGTATCGCATGTGTGTGGCTTCTTTAGCTTTGAATTGTTAAGTCCTTCAGTAAGTGGTTAAAGCAGTGTTTTGTGCACATAAAAAGAAAGATGAAGCCCATTTATGGAAACTCTGCTTTTTGCCTTTGCTTTGTGGATAAGTGTGAAAGTGTCTCTTTCTGTAGACAATTCATCAGGAGTGACAACAGCCATGTTCAGCGCTTGAATGACCTCTCTTTTTTCTGCATACCTCTTCCAGAAATCATGCCTTTGTTTCTGACTTCCCTGGATAAACCCAAGTAATCTGCTGTCCTGTTTATGGGTGGCCTTCACCCCTCCCATGTCGAGACACAGCTCTTTTCAAGCCTGCCCAAGACATTCTTCTTAGGTTAGGAAGTCCGTGGGACATGAAGGTGCGTGTTGTGTCACACATGCAGTTTCTATGCTTTCCCAGTGAGAGGAAATGATTTGAAACAGCATAGCCTGCCTTGCTTTGTGTTGCTAGGGCATAAAGCTGTCAAATGTTCTGCCATTTAAAGAGGACAACAGCACTGATAACTGGGGGGATTTCGAATAGGTATTGATTTCTGAGTTAGAAAGAGAAGAGCCGGTGTTATTCATGGCCTGCTCAAAAGAACTGGGAGCTGAAATACCCATTGGGTGAGGGAAATAAAGACCCCTGAGGATCCAGGCACAAAGACGTTGACCGAGTCAGTCTCTGCGTTGCAAAGGGACATTCAGCTGGAAGCCCCGGCAGCAGCGCTCTCAGCTGCCCCAAACCAGGGTCAGTCCTGCAGCAACAGAAGGGGGCTGACCTCACCTCAGCAAAGCAAGCAGAGCTGGGAGAAGCAATGGCCAGCTTGCCTTCCAGTGGTCAGTGGCGAAGGCCTTCACCTTGCCTACAAAGTGAGAAGCAGATGGCGATGTGCTGGGAGAAGAGCAAGAAGGGGAACGGTTCTGCTGATCTCTGCATGAGAAGGAACAGAGGTGTTGCCTTGAAGCAAACCTGATACTGTGTTTAGAATGGTGGAGAGTCCAAGATGTACCGTTTTCACAGGACTGCCATGAGATGAAAGCTAAAGATGTGGAAAATGATACGTGTTAATCATAATTAAATTTCAGTTTTAGATACTGGAAATCAGTGATGATACAATAGCCATGGAAGGGTCTCCAGCAACTGGCAGCGTAAAAACCATTGACCATTACCATAGCTATCTTTCCCTTTAGTTCATAAATTCCAAGGTCTATCAAACCATTCTCCAGCAGATGCAAGACTTGTTTTGAGTCCATAATCTAATGCTCGGAAAGGACACTTGAAATCCAGCAGCGAAGACCGTGAGAGAGGAGTCCATTTGCTCGATAAACCTAGAATGATTGCAATGAAGTTTTGCAGAATAAACCAAACGGGTGTCTCTTACAGATTAGACGAGTGATGCCTGAACCCAGAGTGAATCGAAGCTTTTCACAATCTATTTGATGTATAGTTCTATCACCTTCTCTGCTTTCCTACTATGTGAGCTGCTTTATTTTCTACTCTCTCTGGTACTTTGTTTGCTTTCTTTTTAGAGAGAAGAGAGAGGGAAATGGTCTGAGGACTCATTACTTTATCCCCAAGGCAACATTGGAATGGAGACAAGGGACATCATTGTTGAAAGACAGTAAAATGATGGGATGTAGTAAGAAATATGCTCAGGGAATGCCAGCTAATGCTCACAGCCCTCTCAAGATAGTTGTAGCACAGAGCATCTTGCATTTGTCACAACCAATCATCCTGAAATCATTATGGTACTTACGAAACAAAGAGTTTATAGCCATGCATATTTTAATGAAGAATGCTCAGTGAAGAATGCACAAAGAAGTACTGCAAAGGCAAAAAAAAAAAGACCTGATTAAGAAAAATTATAAAAAAAAAAAAAGTTAAAATAGGACTGTGGATAACCTGAGATGTCATTTCATGTGTCACTTACTTGAGATAACAGACTCCCTTCTAAAGCAGGGCTTTTGAAGCATACTGACCAAATACTGGCTTTTTTTTAGGAGTTTTATAGGTCACGTGTTGCTACTTAGTTGTTCCCAGGTAATCACAGACGTACTTGGGTAGGTGCCACCATCACAAGGTGTAATATAGAAGGATGCTGTGCTGTGCTAGCCCGGACCCAAAGGGAGAAGACTTAATAGAGTCACGCTCAGTGTGTTCAGGACAGAACATCTTAACATCTAGACAAAGATAAACAAGGAGTATTTCAGATTATTGCTGATGGGAAATTAAGGGATGAAAAGAAAAGCAGAGAGCTTTCAGTCCTGTGAAGGACAGCAAGAGTTTCACCACCCTTTCAGCACAGCACAGAAGTAGCTAGCTGACATAATTAATAGATTTTCTATAAGGTGTGAATACTAGTGACATTTCTGTGGTTTCTCCCTATTATTATTCAGAGCCACGCTACCCAGCAGCTGCAGCTTCCAGAGAGTCCAGCTGAGGCTCAGCACTAGAAGCTAATCTCGCTATACCTCCAGGCGTCGTTTCAGCTACCATCTCGTTCTGTTAGCTTAGCCATGACAAACCACTGTCCTCCGAGCCTGGCTCCCTTCTTTTATGTGGGCAGGAATACGCAGGCAAACTTAGACTCACTGAATGACTAAGTGACGATCTGCACGCACTGAAGCACCTGCTCTTCTGGCAGCCCCTCCCAGGCGATGAAAAAGGAGAGGAAGGTCATTTGGGTCAGACTTTGCAGCTCTGTGGTATGACTAGAGGAAGGCAAGAGCAGAGGGCAATCTGCAGGCTCCCCTAGACGGTCTGTGTGTCCTCTCCCCGAGTCGACAGTTCCTCTCCCGTGTCCCTTCCCCACTCGTTTGCTCACACAGCTGCTTGGCTGAGCTTCCCTTACTACTGCCTCACAGTTTTACTGCTGAACTGTGCGGGACTCAGTATTGCCATTTGCACAACTTTGCTTATTCCAAAGGCACTTACAGTGTTCTTCTCTTACTATTTATTACTCTATTTTACTCCTTTAATTTCTTACTCTTACTCTCTTACTGCTTACTACTCTTGCTCTTTTCTTTGGTTGGAATTGAAGAGAAATTCAGGCAGATGCCTCAGTAGCAACCGCTGTAACGGGATTTTGGTCTACATCTGAATCCAGGCAGTCACTTAACCAGCTCTGTGAGACTTTCTCCAGCAGCCTGGCAGAACTTCTTTACATGGTTTTGCAGAATGACAGACTCCAAGCCGACATCTCTACTCACTACCAGCACCATTGGAGACATACTGCACACCCAGCGACATCTTTTGCTAAGCCACTAACACACTCTCATAGGCTGGTTTACCACTACCACTGGTTGAATCACTTGGTTCCTTGGGAACATTAAACAGACCCTTGCCCCTTGATTCCCTGCAGCTCTTGACTTCTTGCAGCTCCTTCTCCGTGGCTGCTTTTTTGTGTGCTCTGATGGACAGGTAACATTTTTGTAAGGGTGTACAGTGGCAGACGCTTTCCTACCATTCACTGCTTCTTTAAACAGTTTGGCAGCAATTCCATACATGTTCTAGTCTTTTCATTCACTCTTTTTTTTTTTCCTGATTCTCCTTGAGTAATGTCACTTCCCTACTTTCAGTAGCAGCTTGTCTAGCATCAGCTGATACACAGCAGTACGCTATTTCCATTTTCAAGAACCTGTTGCTGTACATAATAGGAATCCTTTCATCACACAGCATTCTCTTTCATCTTTGTCAACCACTCAGCCCAGTCCAGTGACCTTTTCTCTTCCCTTTGCAATGGGCCCGTTTACAGTCATAAACATTTTCTTGCTTTCATCTCACTTGCCTCGTCCAGTTCCAGTCTCTTCCCCTTCAAGGACAGCATCGCATCACATCTCATTGCAGCATTCTTACCTCTTTATTTAGAACTGATCTTGTACCTCTTTTTTTCCTTTTCGTTTCACCTACAGTAGGATCACTGGGAAAATTCAGAATTTTGGCACTTCTTTTCCCAGAGGAAGAAAGCACAAAGTTAGGACAAGTGAAGCTCCGCCAGCAGATTCTTGTTACGGTATTTGATCCAGTGAGATTCTTTCAAATTCTTTTGCAATGGTCTCTCAAACATAACAAGTTCAGTTTTATGTAAGTCCTAAATACAGCTGTGACTTATTGCTTTTCCTTTCAGTCATAAGCTGTGCATCGCACATTCCTGTGTGGAAGAAAGGAGATTTCTGATTGAATTGCAGCTCAGCGTGTTGTTCCTGTAATTAACACAGGAGAAAACTCAAATCTTGGTTTAGAAATGCTTGGATGCCTTCGAAAGCAGGGATATTCTGACAGCTGAGCATCCAGAGGGAATTTGGGATAAAAAATAGGTACAAGTGGAGTAATTTTTCTTCAGGCCTTTGCTAATGAGGACAATGGATGAGTGAAGTGGGCAGCATATAACTCAGCCAAATGGTACCCAGGTCTTTATTTATGTTTGCTTACTGGCAGCGGTAAAACTTGGAAGGAACATTGCCAGCAGAGCTACACAGTGAATATTAATCTCTTAATCCATTGATCTATTATTCCTCTTCTAGAAATGGCCAAATGCTACAGAAATTCGAGTTGCTGCTTCACCACACTGATTTTTGCCATATTCAGGTTATCAGATTCTGTTTGTCGTGGCGTCCATTTATTTGGATGTCTACTACGGCATCTCAGTCTAAGAGAGTGATGACGGACCCAAGACAGAAATCCAGGAACTGAGGACTTCCAGGCACTGCTTTGCTACACAGTCAGAGGTGGTCTCTGGAATAGGCGTCTGGCTACACTACTCATCCACTTAAATCTTTGTGTTAAACACTGCATGGGAAATTGTTTTGCCTAGGATTAGAGGAGCAAAGGTATCCCTGAAGTCTCTGTGTGTTGTGTTATCCATTTATTTTTAAGTGAGTGGCTGAGGTGGGCTTCTCAGCAGAACAGATCACTATCCCAGGGAGCTTATGAAAAAGCTGATTGTTCACCTAAAGCAGCATGTGAACAATTCCACTGCTGAAAGCACCTCAGCTTGTGTTTGAAAAGAACTGCTTCTCCCTGTCAGAAAATGTTCCTGATTCATTCTGTTTGTACATGTGGTGACATTATGTAGACACCTGTATCTGAGCAAGACCTTAGCTGGTGACTGCTTAACCTTCCTACTGGAGAAAAAGCAAAAGGCTTTGAAGTTTGACCTTCAGAGTGTTTTCAGATTGGTATCTCAGGCCATTGTTTGGTTGGTTGGTTTTGGGGTTTTTTTACAAAATAGCTTCTGATTTCAACCATTAAGTAATTTGGACTTTCAAGTTAGGGTTTTAGTATCTGAATGATGTATCTGGAAGCAAAGTCAGTTAAGGAGTTGCCTAGATACCGTAATTTAAAGTCCACAATTAACGATTCCAGCAAATTAGAGGACACAAGAAATGGGTTTCATTCTCCCTCACTTCAGTTCCCTGAAAAATAGAATCTAATCTATGTTGACTGCCCTTCTTCAGCCAATGGGAAAAGATGACATCTTCAAAACACAATATGCTCTGACTAGAGTGCCTAATTGGTGCCAAGAAGATAAATTAACTGCCAAAATGCTCTAAAGCTTCATGTTTGAATTAGGCAAGATGAATTGCCCTCTGGAGTTCCCTACCCTTGTCTTCTGACTGTGAAGTCCAGACAGCTACAGGCCAAAGTTTTGATGGTTACACTTAACCGTCATGAATCCCCATCAGAAAGAATACTTTTGATAATACTGCCAAAACCAGATCTTTTTTATTTTTAATGCTTGGCACTCTGTACTGATAATAGTACTTAAGAGCGAGGAACCAACTGAAACTGCTCATTCACTCTGAGAGTAAGTTCTCCTGGTTTGTGCACAAAGGGCACAGGGGGATGTGAAGAACATGAAGCATTTTACTTTGTATGACAAGCTCAGCAAAACCTTTGGAAATTTCATCCGTAACAGCGTCTGTTGGCATAATAGTGCACCAGCTTATTTGCTTTCAACAAGTGAAAACCACAATTTAACCTTAAGGCTGGAGCTGGTCATAGCTTTCTCTTGAATAAACTGGTGTTTCTACTGAGGTTAGAATATATTCAAGCCTTTTCTTTTTTCCATCTTGCAATTCCCTTGCATAACCAAACGTCTCTGCTTCAGTTATCGTGGTGAGAAAGAGTTTAAATATTTGTGAATCTCTGTGCATGCCGACTGTCCAAAGATATGAACCTCTCACACAGTTGAGAGTGAAACACTGCATTATATAATTCTGTATTTAAGGTCTGTAAAAATCCTATCCTATCACAGACACAAATAGACTGAAAACTCAGTTGTGGGGAGCTGAGCTGCGTGTCAGCTGTGTGTCTGCACACTAATCACTGCACACAAAATTATATCACACAATTAAATGTTGAATACAGCAGGGAAATGGTAAGGTTGGGTTTTGTTTCCTTTTTCTGTTTTGGAAAGCTGTTTAATTTTCATATTGCTCTCCTCCGCTCACGTATTTCTTCTTTCTTTTTTTTCTTTGCAAGAGTGGCTTTTGGGATGAGGCCTGAATCCTGCTGGAGTGGATCTTCTCTTACACGCCTTGCATTACCAATTTCTTGCTTCACTGCTCCTCCACTATGAGACAAGCTTTAAGATTTAGTGATCGTATTGCAGACTTGACTAACAGCGCTTCCATTTCCTTCTACAAAAATTGGCATCTCTCTTGCCTCCGGAGCTCATCCAGATGCACCTAAATAAAAATTACAACACAGAGGGAAAAAATGCCACAGACTTTTTAAACAGTGACTCTTAGACATCTGTATTTGTAGGAATATCAGAACAAATGAGTTGAAGTATTTACGTTCAAAGAGAATTTTTTTTTAGCCATAGTAGTTCAGCAAAAATCACTGGTTGTTTTTGCCCTCCTCTGTTGGGTAGGTGTCATCTGCTTTTTGCAGTTCTACTTTACTAG
Source organism: Baryphthengus martii (assembly GCA_013396935.1). Lineage (NCBI taxonomy): Eukaryota > Metazoa > Chordata > Aves > Coraciiformes > Momotidae > Baryphthengus > Baryphthengus martii. The sequence goes on along the minus strand of VWZK01003113.1, from coordinate 20,429 downwards.
GAGAGGGATGTAGAAGAGTGGCGGTGCTCTTTCTCTCTCCTGTTCTTTTCTGATCATTCACTGAAGTTGTGTCTTTTTGCCTTTTACTTAGATTTTGAGCATGAAGAAGCTTTTTATGGCTCCTGGAGACCGCTGGTTCAACAGATGCCTTCTGAGCCAGGCTGTTGGAGGTCTGTCCTTCTGAGGACTGGACTTGGTGAGTCACATGGTTTCTTCTAGTCCTGTTTTGTGCCCCTGTGCTACTATAATGTAAGAGTGACTGGACAGATAAAAGATCTGTTTAGCCTGAAAGTCTGCCTCTGACAGTAAATCCTGAAGTGTGTAAGAACAAAAGTTTCCCAGCTTCACATAACCAGCAATTTCAACACTGACTGACCTAGAAGGCTGCTGCTGGGCTAGTGGCACTACTTAATAACACCTGGTAGCTCTATCTTCCATGAAGTTGTCTCTTTTTCAGTCCTTTCCAATCTGCGACCTGCACGTCCTTTGGCCATGAGCTCCAGAATTCCCTCACAACTTGACCACCTTTTGGCTTTAAAAATACCACCTTCTCAGTTCATTGAGTGAGCATTTCTTCTTGCGTTGGGAGAAGGAGTGCAAATTCATTGCCTGCTTCCCTTCTCCACATCAGTTTGTTCCTTTGCCATGGGTTTTCCTGGCAGAGGAGGTGGTTGGTAGAGGCGTTCCGTCTGTGGAAGCAGTTAACGCTGTGGTGATCTTACCTTTCTCTGCAGCTTTCCGCCTTCTGCTGAGGCCGTTTGCCGCTAAAAGTGAGCAGACTTGTGCACAGTCAACGATGGGGACAGAGTAACCCTTTGCGGTTGCAACCATACTGCTTTCTAACTTTGCTCTTTACTTTTTTTTAATGCTTAAGATGTATTTGTCTACGTAATTTCCACCGACTGTTGAACTGAACTTTCCACACTAGGTATTTCCTGAGTGGAAATAGTTTAGAGCATATTTTCAAAGAAGGGGCTACCTTTTCATTTCCTGGCATTGAACTTGACTCTACATTTCATGACCACTGTATATGCAAGCCACTTCAGATCCCTTTGCAGCTCTTCACTGACATCTCAGGCTGTTTCTATCCTAAATAAGTCTGTATCATCATGATGTGCAAGTCTTGGCACATCACTACGATGATCCTTCCAGCTCATCTGCAAATCTGTTGAGCACCAAAAATGCCTGCACAGGTCCTTATGAGCCCCATGGCTAGATCCCTCCATTGCAAAAATTTTGAATTTATAGCAGGACCTTCACCTTCCTCCAGGCCAGCTTAGTGTTTTTAAAGCCCTTACAGAGAGAATTTAACAAAACTTTTTAAGAAATCCACATACTCCTACTGCACTGCACTATCCTTGTTTACATATTAATTGACTCTTGCAAAGAAATGTGAGAGATTTATGAAGCATGACTTCCCACCACAAAAGTTATACTGACCCTTCTCCAACATATCCTGTTTATTTTGGAATCTATAGATTCTGTTCTTTAATATAGTTTCTACAAGCTTGCCCATAATAGAAAAGGTTTCCTAGGTTCATTTTGACAACTGTTTAAAAAAAGAATGAGCAACACACTTAACATCTCTGGCACTAGACCAGTGTACATTTTAAGTTACCAAATGGAGTTGACTCTTCAGCAGTTTCATAGATTAATTCCTTTAGGAGTCCCAAGTGAATGCTGTTTAGTTCTGCAACCTGATTTGGTACAATTTATTTTATAACTTGTTCTGAAATATTTTCTTCTAACATTTCAGTTTGAGACAGATCATCATATTCTTCCCCCATATAAAACACTCTGGTGCCGGAGCCTTCCTCAGATCCTCCACCATGAACGGTAGTGGAAAAATTCAGTAAAGATTTTTAGCCTTATCTTCCGTGAGCACTCCTTTTACATCTTGATCATATATCTGCCTGACTAACTAGCTGGCAGGCTTCCCACTTCTGAGGTGTTTTAAAAGTTTTTATGAAACATTTTTATGCTTTCAGCGAATTTCTCCTAAAAATATTTTGGCCTTCCTTGTGGTTTTCTTTAAATTTGCCAGTTTTTATATCTTCTTCTTTTTTCCTTACTTCAATGAAACTTCTTTTTCTTTGCTCTTTTTACTTCTAAAATCTTTCTTCACCCTGTTGTTTACTCTAACTGACTTGTGAAATTGTTCCTTTTAGGTTTTTTTGATAGTTTTTACCAACTTACTGTGAGCCTCTAATATAACATCTTAAAACAATTTCCACACTATAAAAAAAGAATATCCTTTTGCCTGTTACATTTACATTCCTCTTAAGTTTGTCTTCCCCGGCTTTCTCTTTTTTAGATAGTTCCCTTGAAACTGTTATGCCAATGTCTATGCTGTTTTCTGAGACAGTCCTGAGGATAAGAGGCAGCAGGTACCTATGACACCCTTCTGCACAAGAGCAGTCTCCTGGGACATTTGAGCACCTCTAGGAAGGTTCTTGAAACTCTTACCAGCTCACTGACTGGCTTTATCACACACACGATATGGTCCCACATTGCCACAAGAGTCCTACTTGATTTATCCACCAGTATCTTACAGCAGAAGGAAGGGATGTCTGAAGCGAATGGAAATTCAGGAGCAGAATTTTTTTCCCGGGTTATTTAGCCCGATGAGGAGAGAGTTGTCATCATATGCCACACATGTATTGCTTACACCTCCTTCCTAAGAAAGAATCCTTAGTCTTTATTTCCCTGAATGAATGGCTTGGTTCCAGTTTGGTTTTGCTTTCCTTCTTATGCAGATTTCAGCTGTTCCAAAGAGTTCCAAAAACTAACCTTTTTGCCTTTGTTATTTCCTCAACTATACTCTTAAGTGTATCTTTTCTCTGGCTGTGAGCATGGTACTGGGGGTATTTCAGAGTATGCTTTAGTCTCTAGTCTAAAAGATTACATTTTTTCCCTTTGAGGAGGTGGTACTGTCATGGTCCACAGCTACCACATCCTTCTTCTTGTTGTGTAAGAAACTGTCTAGAAGGCTTCAGAGATCCAGCACTGTTACATGTGACATACAAACCACCGGTCAGTTTTCCATAGCATCAAAAACGGAATTATCTGTGTGCCTGACAACCAAATCTTTCTCTGGTATATCGTCTTCACAACATAAGCTAGATTCCTTGTCCTCTGGCTGATATCCTTGATACAAAAGAGTATGGACGTCCTATGGTTTGGGGAACCCGTTCGCCACTCTTCAGATGGACCGTTCAGGAGCACAGGTGCTGTTAGCCCGCACCTAAGATCGCACTGTGATGCCCCTGGGAATACTGGTAGTGCTCTTCTGTCTCCCCAAATTCTTTCAATTTGTCACATTTATCAGGTGCAGGAACTCCACTGCTGTGTGCGCACCCCAACGTCTCAGAGTGCCGATAACCGTATAGAGGATACCTGTGCATTAAGGGAATCAAGCAGTTTCCGCTCTACTTCTGGTCTCACTAGATAGTTTGCTCCAAGCTTCTACAAAGGAGATAGTTAAATAAGATTAATTAATCTACTGTTGCAGTGCCCAGCACTCAAATGAAAAAGCCAACCAAATAAACAACGAACAGCTACCTATTTATCATTCTCTCAGACCAGCTTTTATACTAGATCCAGTTAAACATTGTTGAATCTGTGGGCTTAATTCAAACTAGGAGTTTAAAGTACCATGTTTAAGGATTTACTAAATTGTAGTCAGCAAGAGCTTAAACTGAACAAGTTCTAAAACTGTAAGTCTGTTTTACCTAAGTCCACTCTACCAGGCTGGCAATATTTTAAATTTAGCTGAACATAAAACTGATTGAACCATGCAATCCACACCCCACCTTAAATTTAAATGCAATACCCTCTTAAGAGTAGCTGATCTCTAGAATCCAAATTTACTTGATGTGTTTTACTGCAGTGTTTGAAATGGGTCAGCTCAGAAAAGCAGATTTTATTCTAAACAATCTGTTGTTATTGCAGAATATGTGCTACATATGAATCTGGAAATACTCAATCTTGAAAAAAACCACTGCGTCCAAGTTCTGATGTGTCCATAGATGCCTAGTTAGCATGGGCTTGGCTAAGTAGGTATTGTCATTCATCTTGAGACTGTCTTCCAGATCTATAAAGACAAAATGAGACCTGCAAGCCCCAGTTTACCTGGGGAGCTGGAGTGATCATGGCCACCTTGCTAGATTTAAACACCATTGCTGTTTAAATCAGGCCTCTGTCAGCAGCTGATAGTCTCCTTAAATCTATGTGTGGGTATAAAACCATGGATGAATCTTCTGAAAATGTGCTTCTTACAATTGTGTTTTATGATCCTATTACTTTATGAGTGGTACACGGCGTCAGCTCAGCACCTTTGGAAATGGCAAAATATATATTATTGACAGATGACATGAAACAACGGATTTGTCAGCATGGATCTGTAAGGAGTACAGGCTGAAAAGTAAAAGATAGATCTGTGAGCAGGGTAGATGGTTGATTCTCCAACCCAGGAATCCCAGTTTAAGGCTTGCTGTGTAATGCTTGACTGGCACTGCATGATCGTCGGAGACGTAATTATCCAGGACTGATTTTGATCTTATTAGTAAATTCTGCTGTAGCAACCTGGAGATTATTTCCATATACGTGTCGGTTGTCAGTTTCATGGATTTTCAGGCTCAGAAAAGCCAAGCCACTTGATTCCCCCCCGTTTAATTTTTTATGTCCTCCAAATGTCTTTGCCATCACTGCAAGTCTTGTGGAGCTGAGATGGCTGTTTCACAGCAGGATGTGGGGTGAAACAGCCTGGGGAACCGGACCGGCTTATCCATGAATCAGAGTTCATAGTACCAGTCTGAATGTCCACTGGTCTGCAGCTATTGCGTGTCGCTGCCATTGCCATTAACATCCCTTTGCCTTGTACACTTTTCCTTCTCAAGGAGGAGGCTTTCCTGTTCACAAAGGCTGTGTCCTCTGCGATATGGGTAGATGAAATGGATCCATTTTCACAGAATCACAGAATCACAGAATCACAGAATGTTAGGGGTTGGAAGGGACCTCTGGAGATCATCTAGTCCAACCCCCCTGCCAGAGCAGGATCCCCTAGGTTAGATCACATAGGAACGCATCCAAGTGGGGTTTGAACGTCTCCAGAGAAGGAGATGCCACAACTTCTCTGGGTAGCCTGTTGCAGGCTCCATCACCCTCACAGGAAAGAAGTTTTTCCTTATGTTAACATGGAACCTCCTATGCTCCAGCTTACACCCATTGCCCCTTGTCCTACCACTGGACGTCACTGAGAAGAGCCTGGCTCCATCCTCCTGACACTCACCCTTTACGTATTTATAACCATTAATGAGATCACCCCTCAGTCTCCTCCAAGCTACACAGATCCAGCTCCCTCAGCCTTTCCTCAGAAGGGAGATGTTCCACTCGTTTCATCATCTCTGTGGCTCTGTGCTGGACTCTTTCAAGCAGTTCCTTGTCCTTCTTGAACTGAGGGGCCCAGAACCGGCCACAATATTCCAGATGCAGCTTCACCAGGGCAGATTTTATTTCTGGATGATACCTATCTCTTAACTCCCAGCTTTAAAAAGCCCAGTTATCTGTTGGTGGAAAGTGCTGACCACCGAGGTACTATGTGGATGTACGTGAGGTGATGTCCCTGCAGGAATATGGAAGGGAATATTGCAAAGCTTCCCTGGATGTCTTTCAGGGTACTGCTTTGGGGCACATCCTGTGAGTGCCACCCAAATGTCAACATCAGATGCGATGGTTGCAACTCCCTACCAGCAAAAACTGGCCTTTTATTGTGGCAGGGACAAAAGGTTGTTCAGTGCATAAGATTAAAAACTCTCTTCCTGCTCTCAGTTTGTTAATTTTATGGGCTGCCGCATGCGTGATTGCCTGCAGGCTCTTGGCAAATGCAGAGTTTTTTTGTGGATGTATTTTGCAGTATTATGCTAACCCACAAGGTGGCACTGGAAGATTGTAATAATCCAGTGTAATTAGCACCCCCCCACACACACATCCCCCAAATCTTCGACAGAGAAAACACGAATTTTTACCTTCAATGTTATAAACCGTAGGAATTGTTTCTTTCCCTTTCTTCTGATTTTTTGACTTCACTTCACAGCAATTTTTAGTGAAGTTTTCTTAAAAGAGAAATGTGTGTGGCACGGCAAAGTAGCTCAACGAATCGACATGGCTTTGTTTTCAAACGTGTATTCGTTAATACTAGTGCCCCTGACAGCTATCTCTCTTTTTGTAGCCAAGTATTCATACCTCAGCAGCAACTGCCTGCACCAGGAGGCATTTCATTTCCTCTGTAATTTCTCTGATATGTTGCTAGAACCTTTTTCTTCCCTTGTAAAGTAAACATGAAAACCTACTTCCGATTTCCATCAAAGGTGAAAGTTCTTCCACTATTTATCCATTTCTAACAAAGTTTTCACAATATGCTGGTCCAAAGTGTCTCACTTTGGTTTAATACCAAATGTAGTCTTGGATAAGCAAAAGCAGTTAATTGTTTTGCTGCTGATGTAGGTGAAATTTGACACATTTTCACAGGGTTTTACAAAGTATAGAGCTCATTCCCGTATTCTGACATTTCCATTTAAATACTGAAAATATTGAAGCTGGTTTGTAGTTGAGTAAAGTAACAAGATGCCGTCCATTTGGGTGGGCTAATGTTTGAGTGGAAATTGTCCTTTACCTACGACTAAAAGAATCTCCTCTAGCTAATAAAAAAAAAATAAACTCTATTGGGGCCTTTTTAATCTTAATTACTGTACTTGCAATGTAAAATTCTGATCCTGAAGTGTCGAAAGCCTTGAATCGTTTTAAAGATAGTCCTTGCTGCCCTTAACGCCTGGCCACATAAAATCATTTACTGGATGAAGCACTTAGAGAAATGAGACTTAGACAAAGGCTGAAGTCCACCTCATTTGAAGGAAGTCTCAAAACTTTCATTTTTCTGAAGAGGAACAGACTGACTGCCCAAATATACGAGTTGAAAACATGAACGACGGAGTTATTTCTGAGTTGTTTTCTGATAACTCGTTTTGCTGCGTAGGAAAAATGATACTAAGTTATGTCATTATGAAAAGTAAAATTGCCCTCTCACTCAGTGTTCACTGAGCTCCTAGCCAAATCAGTGTGGTAGGCATTTTACAAACCCACCACAAAGTAAAAGCAACCTGAAAGGCTGCAGAGCTCCACGTACCCTAATGAAGACTTGCCCAGGAGCCCATTTCTTCTTGGCTACACACAGTGGCAACAGGATTTGGCATGAAGAGCGTAAGCTCAGCTCTCAGGCTGTTCAAACCAAGATAATCTATCCTTTTAACAGTTGCTTTCTTAGAAGAGACTAAGCTTCCTTTTGGATACCAACAATTCCAGTCATTCACCTTCCTGATGTCAGCAGAGCTCTGAGGCTCTTTACTGTGGTGCCTAAAAGCTGTGGACTCAGCCTAGCTCCCTGTGAACGGGTGGTTATGTATCAGAAGACCTAGCAGCACTGTCAGCCTTACTCTAACATGCAAAACCCAAGGGATGGAGGGGAGTGTGGAAGCTGCTGCCCTCAGAGCCTTTGGTGTGTCTGCTCCAGCACCAAGGAGACGCCAAACAGCAGTGCAACCTCCTGTCCTGCCCTGTCTGGCTTCTGCTGCACCCACTATGTAGAGGGAAAAATAAATTCTCTCTTCAGGATTGTTGACCCAGCACTGCTGTTAAGTGTGTGCAACCAGGACAATATGAACAAGAAAAGAGGAAGAGAGAAAGACCCCTTCCAGCAATGGAGGCTATGAGGATCATTAAGGAACGTGAACACCTCTCCTATGAGGAAAGGCTGAGAGACCTGGGGCTGTTTCGTCTGGAGAAGAGAAGGCTGAGAGGGGATCTTATTCGTGTTTACAAATAGGGTGTATTTGTAACACCTGAAGGGTGGATGTCAAGAGGAAGGGAACTGATTATTTTCCATGGTGCCCAGTAGCAGGACAAGGAATAATGGGTATTGGCTAGAACATAGGAAATTTTGTCTCAACATGAGGAGAAACTTCTTTCCTGTGAGAGTGACAGAGCCTGGAACAGGCTGCCCAGAGAGGTGGTGGAGTCTCCTTCTCGGGAGACTTTCAAAACCCACCTGGATGTGTTCCTGTGCAACCTGCTGTAGGTGACTCTGCTTTGGCAGGGGGATTGGACTTAGTGATCTCTGGAGGTCCCTTCCAACCCCTACCATTCTATGATTTCTGTGATTGACTGTAATGCTGTGTCAGGGAGTTTACTCCTGCTTGCCATACCGACCAGTTGACTCTGCTGCTTCAGAAAGTGTGGCTACACGGTGTCATTGTGGCACATGTGACGTAGAGCCAGGATATCTTACCCTGCCAGGCTTTCGGGGAGAAGTTTTGCCATCCTTCTTCATCCTCCGTAGAGTGGCCTCTTGCCCTGAATGCTCAGAGTTTGTGCAGCCTTCTGGCCCAAGCCTTGCAGAGTGATGTGCTCCCAGGAGCCCAAGAGGAGCTGCTTTGGTGGTGCCCTGGGCTATGAGCATCTGTCCTTTGGCCCTGCAGGCAGGCTGAGAAGCCTGCAGGGACTTCCCTGCTTTCTTCCTCACCATCACACAGCGAGTAAAGACAACTGTCCTTGCAGACTCTCTCCCACATGGGCTCCTTCTTCGAGACAATTTAATTCTCATATTTTAACTCTATTGTAGAAAGCTTCCCAGCTGACGTTACAGACATTGTGTTATTTTGCGATTAAAAAAACATACACACAGAGAAAGAGATTTTAATAAAACTTCTGTTATCAACTTCTATTATTTCAACAAGTGTTGCTGTCAGCTAATAATCCCTAGAGTGGCCATCATCAAGTATTCCAATAATTGGATTTTAATTAAGAAATTCACTTAGTCCTACACTATTTTTGAAATCTAATTATGTCTTCGGGAAACTCACCCAAGTTGTGGTATTTTCTGGACAATATACAGACTGAGTACAGACTCCTTCCATTACTTTTTTTTTCTTTTTTCTTTTCTGATGGGTATTATTAAAACTCTTCTATTTCCTGTATTGCCCCTGTAGAAGATTGTTGAGAGTTAATGAATGAAATAGATGTGGAATGCAAATACAAATCTCTATTATACACATTATGTTAGAAAAGAAGCTCCCTATGCAAAGAAGGTTAGAAGGCTTTTTTACTTATTATATTCATGATTTAAGATTTTTTTCCCCTTTGAATTTAAATGAAATTTTTTAATGACAAAAATTCTGTAGGTGTGAATTTCTGTGGCTGTGAGTTTTATTCATATAGACAACAACTTATGTCTCACCTCATCTCAAGTATTTTGGGAAAAATCCTGAGTATCTGTGTTCACACTGAGTGTCACCTGGAGTAAGTGTAGTGAAGCCTGTAGGCTTGCGCATATTTATATCACAGAAGCACTGAGTGAGCCAGACACTGCTGTTTGTACATTACCTTTTAGTCTTCTTTCATGCTGGATGTCACATCTCACTCCAACATTGTGCCTCATGACACAGCAACAGGACAAATAGTTAAGAACACCATGAATTCAAGGCGTTTCTCTTGAAGTAGTTGGAGTATTCCTGTATTTTTCCATATGGAATACAGAGTAATACCACTTCATGGTGTGTCTTTGACAGTAAGTAAGCAGAAATCAGTGTAATAGAAACAAAAGTCTTGCAGAGATTTTTATATGTAGAAATCTGAATGATACACACAGTCATATTCTGACCTTGAAAGAATGAAAATGAAATGTGAAAAGGGGCTCTGTTTGTAGTATTTACATTAACCATAAAAATACTCTGCTTAAACCTGAAAATTTCCCTGAAACAAAAGAAATGAAGAGGGGAAGGGATAAGAAGAGAAGATCTGATGAATTAGTGGTTGGCAATATGAAGAACATTTCAGTAAGATTATTTCCATGAGTGATAGCAGGCATCTGGCCTGTACGCTGTGTAGTACAAATGCAGAAGAGCTGTGGAGGTCGTAATCTGTCATTGTAGTGCATATGCAACTCCAGTTGAATTCAATAGTACTTCAGCATGCCTACAGATGAGATGATGTTTGCTTATAGCACGGGCCGATTTTTTATTTCAAGATAGCCATTGTTAAGATTTTAATATACCTTTTGCAGAGGAGGGGCAACACTTCCATTGACTTTCAGAGAGGCAAAATTCCCAGCTGAGGCCTTGGCCGTAACCCTGAAACCCCGAGGAAAAAAAGTCTGGTGAAAATTGGTGGTTAAGCTGCATTGATTTTTCACCTTCTTAGACTTGCTTCAGCCCTTAGTAGTACTCTGGCCCACCTTTACCGTCTTTGTTTTACTTTCTTTTTCTTTTCCTTTTTTTTTTTTCCCAAGCAGTATTTCCAAAATAGGAAACATGGCGTCGTAGGAAGAGCATTGCCTGGGAGGCAGTTCTATGTGCTGTTTTTATTTCCTAACTAACTGTTCATGTTTAGGCAGGTTAGCTACATTGTGCAGCAGGTTTAGCACAGTCGTTTGATATTTACCATTACAGCACTGTGTTTTCTCCTCGTGCCTCAAGCAATTAAACTATGCGCCCATCTTCCGTTGGAACCTGTAGCAATTATTAATCACTTGCCATTGTCTTTGGATTTTCTGCTTGAGACCCTTTTAGTTCTGCAAGGCAGGAAGCTATCTTCGCAGTAACAGGGAAGGTGTCTAAAGGTTATAATGTACTTCAAAGCTTTAAAAATAGTCCACTTGTATTTTAAAGTCTAATTGGTCTTTTTTTCAAGTCCATTAGTAAACCTGGAATTTGTGTTGCTTTCAAACCTCGCTAGATGACACTGCCTTGCTAGGGACCTTCCTGCTAAGATTACAAAGAGCATCCAAAGATTTGAAATTAAAATTCACTTGGAAAAAATCTAATATTCCTCTTAAGCTGCTGTACCAATATTACAGAATCAGATAAAAGTCAGAAGACTCTGTCCAAAAATCCTAAATGTCAGATTTTCATATGCGCTGCATTGCCTTTGAAAAAAGTATGAGGTGTTCACAGCTGGAATACTTTGGAGTCTGTTTTTTTCTTTAAAAAACAAAAAAAAAGGGAAAATACCTATCCAGGCTCCTATATGCTCCTTGCTCCTTTCTTCTGGAGTGACGATAGAGAGAAGGAGCAATCCAAACAGCATTTCTGAAGGCAAGTTCAGTTCCACTGTGGATGAAGAGTTTGTCCCAGTGGCTTCTGGCTAAGGAGGTCAGCAAAAGAGTGAAGAAGCCAGTGGGACCTTGGATCATTCTCAGCCTGACAGAAAACAAGTTTGTCTGTCTGTCCTTAAGAACTTTGCCTTGAGATCCTGCTGACAGCTCAAGTAGATACCATACAGATTGGGCTGTTCATAGGAGACCTTGCTGAATTTACAAGGAGAGGAAATTTGAGTGGGCTGAAGTAAAGAGGAGCCATGCTTGTGATTCCAGCAGAGCCAGGAGTTCCTCCACGGTGCTTCCCTAAATGAGATATAAGGATCTGGATTAAAAAGACTGGCAGGACCTCTTTCTGTTTGACCACATGAAGAAATAATTCTTCTCCAAGAACTACTTCCTTGTCAACTCTGTTATGAAGACATCAGCGATTAGACCTTTGAGAGGCTGAATCAAGTCAGACAGACAGTAGGGTTGAATCATTCCTTCTTGAAGAGGGGATAGTTCCTTCTTGAAGAAATGATGTCTTCTTCAGGAATATAACCCACTGCAATCTGACAGACTTTGCTTGTCTCCTTCCTTATTAACCTGGCAATCTCCTGTCTAAGGTAAGAGTAACCATTTAAGAGCAGCTCATCAGCTGCCAGGAAGCTTATGGCGTTTTTTCTATGTGAAAAGACCAACATCTCTATGTTTCTTTCTGTACAAAGCCCCTCACTTATGGGGAAGGAAGAGTGGAATAACTAGGAAGGAGGGAATTGAAAGGGAGAAGTCAGCTGTAATTTTTTTTTTGTTTGTTACCCATTTGAAACAAAAAGTCCCTAGGCAGCTTTAGCCTCCGCTGTAATGCAGACGCTGTCTGGAGGGACAAGATGACAGTAGGATTCCTTGCAGGCTGCACACTCCTCTTCAAAGCTGTGATGTCTAGCAGAGTAATGGTGCTGAAGACATATGGAGGTGTCCATCTTCCAGGTGTTTGAAGCAGAAATGGCCATGGGGGAGGCTCTGGTGCAGCTCTTTCAAAGCATGCTTGTTACCTTCCCCTTCCTTTCCCCACTTCCCTTTTATTACAGTGTTCCAAACCCAGACCCCCAAATTAAAACAGTATTTTACAGCTTGGTGCCGAAGCCTCAGATTGCAGATATTAATTACCAGGATGCGCTCTCGGGGAAGCAAGGACTTGGCAGGACAACTGAAGTCCTCTTTTCCTCTCTCCTTTCCCTCTCTGCACAGCATGCTGGCTTGCTTCTTGGTTCCCCTTTGGGAAGTGATAAATCTGAGTTTTCCTATTGAGGCTAAGCATCTGGTAAGGCTACCCTGTGCTGCTGGTATCCCCTCCTTCACCCTGTCCTGGTGTCACACTGGTAATGATACGGTTTGGGGGATGAAAGAGGGCAGGAAAAATCCCATAGGACTCCTTGTAGAGCAGAAGGAAAACAAGGTCGATGAGACCTTTCCCTTTGCATGACAGCTGGCAGGATTAGCCACAGCACCGGGCAGGGATGAGCTTTCCAGCTACACTTCGAGGGGCTGTCCAGCTACAAATTCCTGCTTGCGAGGGAGGAAGCAACCCTTTAATTCCGGAGTTTGGCTCCCGCAGCCATCACCCAGCTCTGCTCCAAAAAAAATTCCTTGTCACCTCAGTGCCTGGCTGGCGGGCGCCCGCTGCCTTCACAGGCTCGAGCAACTGGCGTTGCGCCGGACACCTGAGGGAGGTGGGAAAAAAAAAACCCAAACACTAAAATGAAAGAAAAAGGAAAGAAGTGCTTTCCCAGGCTCCTTCCAGGCGCGGGCAGACAGCCGGGGGCTGGCGGAGAAGGACAGGGGCTGTGGCTCAGGTGGCAGCGCGAACAGCAGGGCGGGCAGAGCGGGCAGAGCCGGCGGAGGCAGGAGGCAGGGCGGGCAGGGCGGGCAGCCCGCGTAGGGAAGGCAGCACAGGCAGGGCAGGCAGAACGGGCAGAGCAAGGCAGCTCACGCCGCCCGGGGAGGGCTCTGATTCATCGCCCCCTTCAGAGGAGAGGATGGGACGCCGCTAAACTCCCCTTTCTCCCTCCTCCCTTCCCC
>VWZK01003107.1:0-13554 GCA_013396935.1 Baryphthengus martii | reverse complement strand
ATATCCAGACTGGTCTTGAATATAATTTGTTACCTTGCAATTTTCTCGTCAGAAGCTGATATGCGACTTTCCATAACTTTTAAATTATTTGGTAAAAAGAACAACTAATAAATACTTGGTACCTAAATCCCAGGTAATCACCCTCATCTCCCATATTCAAAAAGGAAAGTTTCTGTAGCATGCAACATATTTCATTTTAAGCAGACTATTTAGAAATAGGTCAGGTGCCCTTTTCTCTCCGGTGATTATACAGACATCGTCAGGTAGCTAACCCGGCATAGATATCTACACCGAAAACTTCTAATACCAAAGGAGATGAGCAACCTGTGAAGTGTGAAGATTTTTTTGTTTTCCTCAGTATTCTGTAAAAGTCCAACAGAACAATTCTAACTTCAAGCCAAGTATATATTTATATCAGTCATAGCCAAAATTATTCTCATGTATAAATCCTCTAGTGGGTAACTGAGGTTTGTGTGTCCTTCTTTAAACTTCCTAGAAAGAGCCTCTTGGAATATTTCTCTCAGTTAAAACTGTAATATCTAATAAATGGTCTCACCATCATCTTCCCATAGGCCAGAACAGAAAGCAATATAATAGGTGGACAGAAAAAAAAGTAAAAACTGAACTTGGAACAGTCCCATCAAGAGGAAAATAATAATAATAATAATAAATGTATTAAACATGCGACTAGAGCTTAATCCATGTCAATCATATAACAGTCTTAATGCTGTGCTTTTACAACTCTTACCCCCAAAGCCTTTCAAAACACTTCTCCTTTTGAGGGGAGGAGGGAGAGAATAAAAGAAACGGGTGCGTTTTTACATTTATCCTGTGGAAGAAAAATAAGAAACTTTCTATTTTCTTTGCCTTCTTTTCCTCTGAAGTTCACCTTCAGTATGATAAAATTCCATTGTAAAATGAAACAAAGTTGTACAGCCAAAATGTAATCATATTGTAAAAGAGGTATTCTGCTTATATAAATTATTTAACACGGATCATTTACTTGACAAAGATATACTATGCAAATATACCTTTAGGCATTTAAAGAGGACAAGATACATTTAAACAATCTACTTTCTTTAAATATATTTAGTTTGCTTTCATTTAAAACATTTGAAGTCTTCTCAGTTTTATCAAAGGTGGTATGTACTATTTATTTTTCATAATGTTCTGTAGTTCTTCTTTGCTTCTTCCCTGAAACTTTAAATCTTCCAGCACCCAAGGGAATCCATTAAAATATGCAGTTCAAGTTGACTCTTTCCATCCTGAATTATCCATTTCCGCCTCCTCCAGATTCCAATTTACATTTCAAGAGTCTTCGTGGCTGGCATGGGATTAAGTACTTTTTTTTTAATTTAAATGTTGTGTATTCTGTTCCAAACACTACTATTTCTAGGACAGATTCATGCATCAAAAATTCACAACAACAAGAATATAAAATTGCCTTGGGATGACTATTTCTAGGGCACATTCAAGCGTTAAATTTGTTCATTACAAGAAGAAAATGAAATTGCCTTGGAACCTAGCATTTAACTATTTTTAAAACTGTCCTTTTGAGGTGACATGCAGTAATCCCCTTTAGTCTACTATAAAGTGAGTTGCATTAATTATATAATTTTCAGTTCCTTTATTAGCTGTATTTTACCCCTGGCAATGCCAAAACAATGTGCTGGGGTTTTTGTTTGTTTGTTTGTATGTTTGTTTTCTTAAAGGAATACCTTAAAAATATAAATCTAGACATCTGTGGATTCATGGTCTTCTCTGAGTCACATACATTTCTTGCATGTCTACTGAATAAATATAGTACGATCCAAAGTCCTTTAAAGTAAACAGAAATCTTTCCATCAATTTCTCTAGCAAGCTTCAGGTCAGCTTAAATTTACTAAGTTCTCCTTGGAAGATTCATAAGAGTTCTAGGAAGAGGTACAGCAAAATGATTAGAGAATTCCTGGATATATTTTTTCCTCATCCTACAAGTAAAAAATGCCTCTCTTCACAGTCATCTGCAAATTACGATATTCACAAAGCAATTCCAATAAAGTTTTAGAACTACAGGAAATGTAAGAACACTCATGAAACAGCACGCTGTATCAAAAGAGTTAGAAAACCAAAAGCTACACTCGGACTGCATGTTGCAGATTAAAGACTGCCTGAGAAACTACAGAAAAACAAAAGCCAAAGAAAGAAGAAAGCAATGCAGTATAGTAAGTTTTTACTGCTCTAAGGAGTTTACAAAAATACTGACCAGAAGAGGTCAAAATACTGAAATTCCTTTAAAATTCTCATAACATATTACTACAAGGGAAACAGATTCTGTTAGATCTTACTCTTGCACCTAGGACTGCTAAGAAAATAATGAAAATGAGACCACAAAAGCTACAGATTCAATCCCATATTTCCTTTTCTCATTTCCTTGGTGACAAGCATTCATTTGCAAGATGTTAAATTATGGGTAACTTTAAAAACTTTATATAGTAACCACAGCAAAAGATATAGAGGCATATATGAATTTTGAAAATAGCAAATGAAGCTAGAACTTGTAATTTTCCTAGAAAAAAATAATAATAATAAAAAAAAAAAAAGAGGCCTGGTTTCAGTGTCCTGCTCCTGGATCAAATTCATTAAGAGATATCAAAGAATCTCAACCGCAATTTTAGGGTGTTGATTTGGTTGGATTCTTTTTAATCACTTGTAAAATTAGAGTCCTTTTAGGAAATAAATAAAGGAATCCTTACGCTAGTTGGATGGGACTGCAGCATCTCTTCACCTGGCCAGAACATCTTCAACTTATCCAATATGGGAACTATGAAACCCCAGCTCAACACACATCAACACAAGACACGCAAGGGCACACAGAGCCTTGAGAGCTTGTTCAGAAGATTAGCCTCCCACAGAAGTCCATATTTCTGTGATCTTATTGCTATGTAGCTAGTTTCAACCTAGGATGTGTATACTGTGTAAACGAATTCAGGTGAATGCAAATGTTTAAAAGTTATTCTTGTGGTGGAAGGAGAAAAGCAACCAGGAAAAGCAACCGTGCTATTGCTGGGCGAAATACCACATAATCCCAGCATAGTTGGGGTTAGAAGGGGATCATCTCATCCAACCCTCCCACTCCAACAGGCTCACCCAGAGCAGTAAGCCCAAGATCATATTGTCCAGGTGGCTTTGGAATCTCTCCAGAGAAGGAGACTCCCTGGGCAGCCTGTTCCAGGTCTCCATCACCCTCAGAGATGTTTTTCCTTAGGTTTATGTTGTTTTCCTCCATCACTCTCAAAGATATTTTTCCTTAGGTTCATGTTGTTTTCCTTATGTTATATATATACTATTAAAATCGGGTAATTTATAAACTTTTATAGTTAAAAATTAGGTAATTCTTAAAGCATGTCAGCTCAAAAAACTTTTTTTTTCTAAAAGGTATAGAGGCATAAGCTGAAGTTTGAAGAATAATTCAGGAACCTTTGCATTAAATGACTGCAGCAGTGAATTTGTACAGTTACACTAGATCTGAATCTTCAAAAGACAAAGTCTCTTGAGAGTGCTTTGCGTTTGCAGTACTTACTTCAGTAGTCTGCTTTTGACTATTTAAACTTCAAACTCCCTTTCTTACTGTGTCACTCACAGTCTGTTCAGGCTCTTCAGTGGTATTTTTAAACCTACTCTGAAAAAAAACCCACCAGATAGATTCAGTACTTAAAAGCACTGTCTAATTAGTACTCCTCTTAATATGGGTGTGTGGAAACACAGTTCTTGCTGTGCAGCACTGTGCATCCATCTCTCCCATCTCTTGCTTTTCCCATCACTGCCGTTGAGCTCTGTGCACAGCTCACATCAGCCCCCCTCTAATTACCTTGTCCAGTAATGGGTATGTACCATGACCATCAGCTAGACAGGTGGCATTCAGCAGGCTCAGATGTTCTGTGGACACCAGGCGACCCTCCACTTGCAGTAAGTTCGAAGGGAAGAACTCTTCCTTGTCAAAAAGAGTCATCTCAAGCTTTTCAGACATCTCCATTGCCCTCCCAGCTCTTCTTACTTCCCCTGCATTACGAAATGGGTTAAGACACTTCTACGTGCTTAATCTTTCGGCTTCAGCTACTGGAACAATCTGGGTTTCTTGGTATGAAACAAAACAGCTCTGTCAGGCTGCAATTTGCATCTCTGATCACCCAAATGTCTTGTAACTCCTCAGATCCCTAGAAGTGTTGCATCAAATGTAAATCATTGACCACTTAGAAGAACTTAAGGTGGCCCAGATATGGTTGCTGTCTGTCCTTATTCCCAAGGACAGAATTTTCATCTTCTCAAAATGGAAGCATTTTCATACAGCAGTATAGCACAGAATCTGCTCAGATCCTCAGGTGAAGACTGATACCCAGCCCAGCAACAATTCCCAGTTGGGAATTGTCATTAGCTGGCAAGAAAATCCCAAAATCTTGTAAAGAGATGGTAAATGGTATGGTGTAACTGGTTTCTAAAACGTAACTCAGTGCCAGACCTGTAATACACAGCCAGCACAAGTTTCTCATCTCAGTTTATCAACACATTAGCTAATCAGCTGTAACTCCCTCTTCCCCTCAAACCAACTTAATACTGTGCTAAAAGTTATCCCCTTTATACAAAAACTGAGTCAGAAAACTGATGACAGTAACACAGCACCACAGTTACAAACACAACCCTGCCTCTGGTGGGAAATAACATTTCTCAGATATTTCTTCATTCTCCTGGTAAAAAGGCACAGTCAAAGGGAACAGTTTTGCTGCTTGTCAGCCTCTCACTTGCACTACCAGAAATATTTCTCTAGTGTTAGGATGAGCTTTGGAAGCAGACTAGTACCTCAACTATTATTATCTCTAAACAATACACAAACTGAAGAACCAGACTTGCTGTGACCCACTGTGTGCTCTCTTTGAAAGGTGAAGTAGGATTCTTGGTGAAAGGTAGAGGGAATATTTTTTTTCTTTCCACCTGAAGTCTTGCAGCTAGGAACATTGCTGAGGCTATAATAATGTAAATATAAACCCTGTCACAGTGGATTTTAACTAGCACATGAGCAGAAAAAATTGTCAAAACTATTGGAATTGCTGTTTCCACCCGTGTGTGGGTGTTCTCCAAAGCAGAAAAAGAAACTGAAGTTTGGTTATAAAAGCTGATCAGGTACCCTCTGCAAATGATCCCAAAGCCTACTGTGAAAGCAGTATTGGCCCCGAGAGAGGTCTGCAAGGAAGCAAACAGCATTGCTGGGCTGTCCACTCAGAGCTGTGGAAAAAGATGCAAAGAACAACGATACAAAAGGAAGCCCAGGCATCGCCTAAGACTGGGAATCTTGACTCACGTAAGTTTTACCCTTGAAAATCCCTGCTTAACCACTGGTTGACACTGATGAAAAGCATCACAGTCAACTTTTGACCTGAACATTCCCAGCAGATGTGTTTGTGCTAATTCCCAGTGCTTCTTTCTTGATAGCGCCGAGCTTTGTCGTATCTGATTCTTACTGGGATTCAGAAATAGCGTTCAGAATAGCCTGTAGCATCATCCACTGCAAAAAAAAACTCCCAAGGATTTCAATCCACTAAGTGTACTGAGACTAAATTTAAAACTTACAACAAGCTCAAGTTATTCATAAAAGAGTACCAGCCACCTCCTTCCTTGTGAGCATAGCCAGAGGACTGGAAATCCTTTGGATTGTTCAGAAACTCACCCAGCGGCAGTTTCACAATGATAAGCAATCCCTGAAACACAGTTATCTTTCACAGACTTTATAGCTCATGTGTACTTTATCTCTCTAGCCCAATGACCATTTCCTGGAGTCCAGCACAACACAGGCTACAGAATACAGTCAGAATTAGTAAGTTTCTCTTTTCACTCCCTTGCTATTAGCCATGGAGCTCTGTCTCAGCTGGCAAGCAATGGAGGGATGCTTTTGTCAGAAAGAAATCTGTAAAAAGCATGTAAAAGGAAGCCTATAAAAAGCAGGTAATACTCTTCAGTTAGATTTAAGACATGCTTCATTCCCTTTCAAAATGAGGATATGTCTCTGTCTCCAGGAAAGCAGCCACAGCTCAGAGGTGGATGGAGACAAGGATGTATGATGAGGAAGCGGCCTCAAGTTGCACCAGGGAAGATTTAGGTTGAATATTAGGAAAAATTTCTTTACTGAAAGGGTTGTCAAGCCCTGGAACAAGCTGACCAGAGACAAGTGGTTGGATCACCATCCCTGGACATGTTTACAAGTCATGTAGATGTGGTGCTGAGGGATGTGTTTTAGGAGTGGACTTAGAGTTAGGATAATGGTTGGACTCAGCGATCTTAAAGGTCTTTCCAACATAAATGATTTTATGATTCTGAATCTACGAGTAAAAAAGAAGATACTTTCAACTGGCACAGGAGAACTCACTCTGCTGACTAGCCAGCACTAACCATGTGTTAATGAAGCACACCAGTTGGTTTTGTCCCATTTCAATATCTGCAGTAACTACTGTAAAGCACTCTGATATCTAACACTAGTTTTAAATTTGATGCGTAAAACGTTGGGTTTACATATTACCGAGCGGGGATTTTTGAGCAACTTGATCTAATGAAAGATGTTCCTGCTCACTGCAGGGGGGTTGGACTAGGTGGTCTTTAAAGGTCTCCTCCAACCCAAACTGTTCTATGACACTACACTATTTTTCTGTCAAGGCCTTAAAAACAGCCACTGCAGTTGCATGCTGCTGTGTTTGACCTGGTTCTTTTCCCCAGCATGTCACCACTGCATGACAGCCGTTGTGCACAGCTTCCTTCCTTTTACATTTACTGCCTCAGAATGAGACAAATATGAATGCAGATATTATCAAACTATAACCTTAAAAGCTGGAAGTCCTGACCTGAAAAAGTAATTTCAGTTATTTTGTCTGCTGTCATTTGCTTTTATCTCTCTATGCCATATTCTCCTATGCAGGTACTCAAATATATTTTAATATATGCATTTGTATCTATTGTTTTCCCTACAACCACTAGTACCGATTTTTTTTGATTTTTTTTTTTTTTAGATAGGACTAATTACAAGAGAAGGTCACAGAACTGGAGGAGGTTAACTCCAAAGAAAATTGGGTCAGAGGAGACAAGATTTTTCCCTTCCTAAGATATACTTTGAATGACGCTCATAAAAGATCAGTCATGATCAGCATTATTCAAAGACATTCACACATGTTTCTTTCTGTCCATGATTATGGGTGTTCATTATTCAGTTGCCAGAAAAAAAAAAGAAAAGAAAAAAAAAAAAAAAAAGACTTGTCAGAGAAATGAAGTGTTAGACCTATTTATTTATTTTTTTACTTGCTTATTTATTTTACTGTCTGGTTTCAGTGTTGCTAGAAGGAAAGGCTATACTGCTAAGGATATAGGAGGTTCAAGACCAATTTCCTCACATGATGCATAACACTCAGTGACAGGTCACGTCACTACTCCATACGTTATGCCCCAGGCACAGAAGTACTACATGTTCTTATAGAGGTGTTATTAAAACTAAAACAATAAAACTTTTCAGATTTTCCCATAACTGGCAGCAGCGACCACACTGACACAATAGATGAAGTATCTTCAGGCCACACTCAGGTTTCTTTCTACAATGATTTGGCTCGGAAATTTTTTTACATAAAAGGCTGCAGATATTGCTCTCACCCTTCCTTCTGTTCCTTGAGGCCCATCACACAGCCATGTCATGAGGCAACAAGGTGCTCAGTGCAGTCCTAGCAAGAGCGATGACGGCTTTATCTTCTTCTGAACCTTGTTCAAGCTGTTAAAGAAAGGATGCCTATAGCTCACGCTTGTGAGGGACTACTTAGCAATCCAAACAATTTCCAACTTTTTGGCATTTGTATGTATTCCTGAAATGACAAATTATACATAAGATATCTGTTTACTTAGAAATACAGAGTGGGAAAACGGACATGAGAAAAAATGCTTAATTATTTAACAGCATTCAAACAACTAAGTTACTCAGGCTCATTAGAAGTCAGACTGTGGTGTAGCTAGTGCTTTGAGAGGTTTTAGCTAGCTTTGATTTCTATTCCACATAAATTGAAAGACACGATAGGAATATTTTAGCTCATACCTTCCAATACTTTGCAGCAGATATGGCTAAAGCTCAGCAGCCAGCTTAGAAGAAAAAGCAATGGTGTTTCTATGAAGTTAATTTGCGAGAAAGCAAAGGACACAGTTCCATAGTGGCTCATTACCCTTAGCTGCCACTGCCTTCTCAGGAAGCTGGAAAAGCTCAGTATGGAGGACAGCTAGAACTTTGCAGTACTAGGTCCATGATGTGCACATATGCTTAGTTTTCAGTGAAATTATGGGCTAAATATTTTTAAACCCGTCTGGAAAACTGCAGACATTCTCTGTAGAGAGCACTACCAATATTCACAAATATAATACATTTTTACTCGACTACACCTGCCATCCACACAGACATACGGAAACCAACCCTTAATAGTGATCAAACCCAGAAATGTCAGGATTAAATATCAGAATTCTATCATGTCAGCTGAAAGATTGATCTTCAATATGGAATAATTAGACTGTTCTGTTGTTGGCAACAGGTGCTGCAGGTGCTAGTTGAGATAACAATTTCTGATTTGTTTTTCGGATGAGCATATGTCTGAAGAAAATTAGACATTGACCATGAAAGTGGTTTTACACAAGCTACAAAACCTTGGAAAAACTCTCCACCTAAGAGAAACCTTTCAGCTCTTACAACTTGAATCAGACATAAACTTGGCATGAAAAAGGAATTCGCTTGTCGATATACACACCTGGTCTTTAACAAAGGTAGAGTGAGCGCTGGCAAAGGCAAAACAGCAGCTCACTGTACCTACCCTGCTATTTTCTGCTCTATTCACATGATGTGTAATTATTTAGTTGTATTTCTTAGCCACCTACAGATGTACAACCATTAAATTAATGATGCATTCATTTCAAAATGAAAGCTATAATTATATGTCTCTTCCACTTTTTCTCTTTTTAATTTATTCAGTGTCATTACCCATTTTTCCACAAGCACCATCCTGTCCAATCCTGTAAAAAAAATACGGTATACATATGGAAATCATATGCATCTTAATGGTAACTATTTTGTTTACATAGACTTTTGTAAACATTTTGTGTACACACTTCTGTAAGCATGATTACTGCCCATATGGATTTACATAAAGCTAATATAAATAAATACACTGCTTATAACATTGAAAATATAGACTGATCAAAAATTGTTAAGCTTTGTGAGCCTCTCACTTTTCCACCATTATCTCATCTGTAATTCAAATACACGGTGTTGTAAATTATTGTGGATGAAAACTGAGATTTTTTTTTTTTAAACTATGAATCAAAGGCAATCACCTACGGATGATGTAGAATAAAATGTCAGTAAAATATATGAGGGTCTAAGTTTTATCCAGAAAGCTGCTCTGAGGCCAGGCTTGAAAGAGTAACCTTGGCCTCTTTAAAGAATTCTCTCACTTGACAGAAAAGAGAAAGTAGGGATGAAAGAGGCAGGGAAAGTCAGCTTACAAAGTGATGTATAATGGAAGTCCTGTGACATTTTTGTATTTTGATTATTCCCAATGCTGCTGGAATACCAAGAAATAGAGGCCAAGAAGTTTATTCTTTTGAAATCATTACCAAATTAATTGACTCATTAGGCACAGGACAGATCTTTTACGTGGACACTCTGAAGTACTCCATTCTGTGCAAAAACCAGGTTGTACTAGGACCACAGTTTATGAAATAGATGTCATGCTGGCACTGAGCAGGAAGTGTTTTTTTTTTTCCTCTCATGACCAATAGCCAAGATGAAATTTTCTGAACTGATAAAATAAGTGTATTTTCACTTTGAATAAATCAAAATGTTCACCTGATCTCAAAATAATATTTTTCAATTTGATGGGGTTTTGTGAGGATTACAGTTTCACTTGAAATTGAATTTTGAAGTATCATTCACTTAAATTCTGTCTCAGATAACATAATCAAAACTTTCATAGTGGCAAGGCAAGTACATGATATTGTAAAATAACTGTTTTCAAAAACATTTCCCAAGAAGTTAACTGAAACAACCCCTTTCTCCTGAAAGGTTTCTATTTTCCAAAATCGCCATTTTCAGCAACAAAACTGTCTCACAATATTGACATGCCCTGTTTTCTATGAAACCTAGTTTTTCACTTTGTGCTAATACATCTCTAAAACAAGCAAATAAACAAACGGTAATATTCCCCATATTTTAAGACTTATATCTGAAATTACTATACATACCAAGGCTCCCTGTAATGCAATTTCTGGCTGTGAAAGGTTCCAGGATATTGCTGCCTTATAAAATTTTCAGACATTTAACACATGTAAGATAAAGACAGAACAACTCTGTAACAGTTTAGAGACATATCTCACATGTCAATAGATCATTTTCTAAATCCTCCTCACAGGAGTGTCCCTTGTGATCTGTACACTATTTACTTTGTCCCTTCCTGTCCATTGTCTTTCCTAATTTGTTTTGCAGAAAACTAAATAAGTCTGAGTAGAGCAGAATGCCGCATGGGGCTTCTAAAACATGCTGCCATTTTGCCTATGACTACTAAGAAATAAAAATCTCCAAATCTCTCTTCTCTTACCATCACACTGACAAAAAAAAATTGTCTTCCATGTTTCTCTTCACTGCTCTTTGTTGTTTTCCACACTCAGAATACCTATCTTTACCAATGCAAGCAAACTCTTTCACTGGTATGTCAGATGTGCTTTGGTTAAACTTCTTGACCATGTTACAAAAGACAAGAGAAAGGTAATTTTTCAAGCTGTTAAAAACAGTGACATTTCCCAACATCTTCTTCATTTACCTTCCACTCACCATTGCCTCAGAACATTGGACCAAAACACAAGCCAGAACAACTAGCCACACTTCTCACTAACCGATGGGGATGTATGGGTGTTAAGTACATAACTGCTAGGTCTTTGTTTAGTATGCCCTCTGACAATTTTATCTAAAGGGTCACGTCAAGAGTTACCTGAGAATGATCTGACAAAGAGGAATAAATACCAGGAACAGGTTTCAAACCCTCCAGAATATATTTCTGACTTTCACACAAAGTAATTGTGATGAAAACACCAGAGATGTTTTTGTTCAGAAAATTCAGTATAGCTAACTTAAATGAAATCCACATCATTTCCCCTTGAAAATTGGGAGGAGAGGAGAAAAGACGCTTTGGGGGAGAGGAGAAAGAAGTTAAGAAAGCTTCAGACCTCCAACAGCACACAGGCTTTAGAGACATGCGATATAGACTGTGAAGTGATGTTTTAACTTCTTTGACTTGAAACTATGATAAATGTTACCAATGCACGGAGTAGTGTTTTGTAGATGTATGTTTAGTAGAGTAAGTCAAATCAAGCAGTGCTGAGAAAGCTAGTGGCACTTGTGTCTGTGTTTGGCTCACCTGAGTGCTCCAGATTCCACACCAGAATAGCTATTTTTCAGTGTGATTCATACAGAACCTTTTTTTTTTTTCTCTGAAATAATGAGGGTGACTTTGTCAGAGGCATGAGGTAGGATTGCAATCCTCTGCATGATCAGATGAGTAACAGTGACTCAGAAACTGATTCTTGTTCACCTCTCTTGCTCTCTGTCTTAAGAAATCAAACATAATTAAAGATACATTTTTATTCTCTTTGGAGTTGACAAATTATTACAATGAAAGATCAATGTGCTCTACAAAACAAGAGGATGAGAGACTTTATAGTGTTCATAGACAATAATGTGTGGCTGATTTCCTCCTTGAAGGCATAATTCATTAATTGAATTTCTAAAAGTTTGTTAACGCAAGATTGGATCGATATGTAATGTATCAGCCCTTAATTCTATTAAAAAAAAAAAAAACAAACAAAAAACCAAAACCAGTAAAATTTACAATTAAAAATAATAAACTAATATTTGTAAGATTTCTTGATGTCTATTTTTTATACCAATCTGCTGAATCACCATTTCTTTTTCACTTAATAGCACTATGTTTTATCATTAACAATCACTTAAAACAAAGCTTCTTCCATGTCAGAGAAACAAAAAGATGATTCCTTAACATTAAAGTTAAATTATTCTTACCCATTTGAGAGCTTGATCCAAGTCCAAAAATCCGTGGGAATTTTCAACAACTACGTTCCTAATCTCCTTGGACATTTTTGAATGTGCTAATTCCATATTCTGTAAACAGTTAAACTGCCTTTGACCAAATTATCCAAAATAAAGGAAAATGTGTGCAAGTCTTTGTAGGATGAGGTCCTAAATCAGTTGAAGAGTATTCTTACTTTCTGTAGTTCTGTTTGGTTTTCTATCCCTCCAATTATAGATAGACTTGAAGGTTTGAAGGATGTGTGTCGGGGGGGAAGGTAGAAGACAGAAAAAAAAATAGAAAAAAAATTCAAAATTTTATTCAACAGTTCAAGTCTTCTCTCAAATGCAATTACTGTCCAGTTACTGACAGATTACAAGAAAGGAGTCATCAGACTTTCATCAACAAGGTATTAAGTCTTCTGGCTGGAGGAGGATAAAAATCAATAGAATTATTTTGCTTACATCTGAGTTACACACAGAACAAGTAATTCCTAAACTTTCTATCCAGTAGGAAAACACTATACCTTAGAAATTTAAGTAGCAGTTGCCACAGAATCAAAGACTGAACTGCCAGTCTTCACCTGCCTGTAAACGAAGGAAACAGATCTTCCATTCCCAAAGACCTCTGCTGAACTCCTGGCATGAAAAGTCGACCATATTCATTTGGCACTTTCTCTACAGGTCTTCTAATGTGGAGATTGAGAAGGTAATGAGGAAAAATATCTCTGCTTTTAATATTTTCCTTGGAATGAGGAAAAGTATACTGGTTTTAATAAAGTGATAATGTAAATATTCACCACTGTAAAGAAAGAAGAGTTACAAGAATGGTAGAATATTTCCCTTAGATGGAGCAGATAACAGAATGGGGATTTTCATCTTTGCTACTCTAGAGAAAAATATATCATAATATGTGATTAAGCACATACAGTAGTTATTACGTAGCAGTATGATAGTCTCCAATTCCAAAGTACAAGATAACCAAAGGTTCAGCTAGAAACTGCCTTTGGACTAGTACCTACACAAACAGCGGAGAATTCATCATTGACCACCATATCTACCTAAGGTGGAAGGTCTCCCCCTCTACTCTCATGACACCCTACCTGGAGTACTCCGTCCAGCTCTGAAGCTTCCAACACAAGAAGGGCATGGACCTGTTGGAGTGAGGCAAGAAAAGGGCCACAAAGATGATCCAAGGGCTGGAACCGCTCTGCTGTGAGGACAGGCTGAGAGAGGTGGGGTTGTTCAGCCTGGAGAAGAAAAGGCTCCAGGAAGACCTTATACCATCTTTCCAGTGCCTAAAGGAAGTCCACAAGAAAGCTGGAGGGGGGAATATTCTGTAAGGGCTTGTAGTGATAGGACAAGTGGTAATGGCTTCAAACTGTAAAAGAGGAGATTTAGATAAGAAATTAGGAAGAAATTCTTCACTCTGA
>VWZK01003105.1:46763-78205 GCA_013396935.1 Baryphthengus martii | reverse complement strand
AAGATCTTGTTTTGCTTTGCTTCACATGCGCATGGCTTGCTTTTTGCTTTTTCTTCTTATTAAACTGCCTTTATCGTACCCTACGGGCTCTTACCATCTTATTCTCTTCCCCGCTTGTCATTCTGAGGGAAGTGGTGGGGGGGAGTGATTGAGCGACTTGGTGGGTACCCGGCACTCAGCCAAGGTCAACACATCACAGAGAGTTAAGCTTATTTGTGACAATGTTGTCAGTGTCTTTTTAGGGTACATCTGCTGAAGGGGCAGAAAGAGTAAAAGGATTTATGTGGAGAAGGATGAGAAAAGAAGGATATACTCAGACTATGATTTCAGACAGTCATCTTGAAATGTAAAAACAAGACGATCATGCTAGAGAACTGATCTGCCTGTCCATCACTCCTGACTTGGCATCTTTCATCAATAACATATTAATAATACATCAAATTTAAAAAAAACATCAAAGAAAGAAACTGGACACTAATGAAAAACAAGGCTTTCAGTTATACATAGTACTCAAATAGCACTGTAGAGACAGGCAAGGTGAAGAACTTTGGGGAACGTCGGGCTTTAGAAGATGTGAGAAGGATGGATTATGTTTTGCTGCTTTAGATTCTTGACTGCTCTGCTGCCCATGAGTTCTAGATGGAGAGTACCATGGAGTCCAGAATGACAGAGAGGTGTCTTATTTTAATTTGCTTTCAAATTTAAATATATAAAGTAAGAGATTTGTCTTTTTTGCACTGAAAGAAATATCACTGGCAAATATTCAAAGTGATCAAAAAGACAAAATAGTCTCATCTCAGACTGAGAAAGATGGTAGTTCATGATTTTTAAATCAAGCACAAAATGGGTAGGGGATTTAACAATTTGCTTTTTTATTCTCTAAAATGTTGAATCCATTTCAGTCACAGCTGGGGACAAGGGCAGCCAACAATAACACATCACTCCTAGCATGATACCTTTTTATGTCCTCTTCTGGGATGCATCAAATGTTGATGACCAAATTATGACCCTTTCCACCTCCCTTCCTGAAAGCATAGCAGTTTCGCCAATAGCCATCAGCCAAGGTTTGAAAAAATGTGAAGCATAGGATTATGCCTAAAATATTAAAACATCTTCCATACTAACAAATAAGGTTGGTTCTTAAGCAGCTGCTGGTAACCTCAAAACTATCAAGGACTTAGGACCTTAAAGATGTGATGGCAGTAAGGTATTGGTACAGGTTGAGTACCCCAGTATCAGGTTCCTTTTCTTTGAAAACTTTAGTCTGGTGGCCTTAATCCTACCTTTGACTTTCCTTACAGAGAATTAGTGATTTTTTAAAATAAGTAGTTTTTAGCAGCAGTAAATCTGTACAGGAGGTGAGGAGTCAAATTTTAATGTTGTTATGGTACAGAGAAAATGTGGCGTACTCTTGTTTATGTTACAAAAATCCAGGTGTATTCATGGCTTATCTAGCTATACATTCAATATTGCCTGAAGGAAAATGAGACAGAACATGTCACTGAGGCTCACAGAATTTTGGATGAACCACTGGGATCTGTTTCATTCTGTTCTCATAAAGGGACAAGAAGTGATAACAAATGATCTGACAAACAGTTAGAGGCAGAGCTTAAAGAATCACTAATGCATTTGTTTCAACAACTTTACAGTTTATTCAAGGCTTTCAACCTTTCAGGTTCCACAGAACTGAGTGGGATGGTTTATGGGACTAACTCTCCTTGTGAGATTAGGATCAAATTCCACTCTAGCTACTCCAGAAAAAAAATCAAACTTTCTTCTTCCTTCCACTTTCAAAAACAGGCTGGGCTAAGGAGCAAGGCAATGATAGAAGGATATAACCCAAACCCTCGTGAAAGAGAAGGCATATTGGGTTTGGTTCAAGGTTTTTCATCCCCCTTTTTGTTCTGTTCCAGTTAGTTATGAGACTATCTGTCTTCAACCAGAAAATGTAATTTTCTTTCTCAAAAAGTAGATCTAAGAAGTGATATGGAAAACTCAATGTGCAGTCACTGAGATAGAAAGTTTTTGAAGGACTTTCAGAGGAGTATGATTCAGGTCATGGAGCAAAATCTGGAGTCCAGTAAAGCCAATAGGCCCTTGACCTTTAACTTAAACAAAGTTATGCAGTTGTGTCTGCCAACTTAATTCACTTTCCTTTCACTTCAGGCTTTCATAGAAGAAAATACAGAAGAATACTACTCCCCACCTCAGGAAACTATCCAATCGGAAAAAAAAAGAAACAACAAAAGAGTGCTTAGTGTCTGGGTAGTGCAAAAACTATTTTTAAATTATAAGTTAGTGTAGGCTGGTCTTTTCACTTTTGACCACTTCTGAATCTGAACAAAACCAGTGATGATGCTGGCAAAATTTCATCAGCTAGTGTCACGAGGTGAATTTCCATGAATACTAGTGATGTTTTGGCTACAAAACTTTTATTCACTAATCATGTATGGAATCGTTCAAAAGTTTTTTGATTTATTCATGATGAAATAGTTAATGACTTGTTTCACCCTCAGCTGTTCTGTAACTGCCTTTGGGAATTCTGCAACTGAAAAATCTCTGTCTTTATAAAATGTTTTTATTTCAGTAGGGCATATATGTTAGTCTGTCATTGAAGTGTTGCTCCAGAAATAGTGAGTTGTTCCCAGCTGACATGCTGTTCAAGGGCTGTTGTAACACCGTTCACGTGTGCTAGAGTGTAATGATCAATTTGTTTTAGGGACTGGTTGCATGTGCTGAGATACATGACACATTGGCTGGCACTGGTTTTAATTTAAAAATTGTAACAGAGAAACCACTAATAACCTTTAAGCAATGCCTCAACTATTCAGAATGCATAAAAAGAAATTACATAAAATTTGTAAACTACACAAAACCCCACTAGAACATCAGAATTTATTACAGCTGTGGGACTAGAAGTCGACTAGTGGAACTGAAGGGAGTTAAATTACCATGTTTTAATTAAGTTCAGATAAACTAATGTGTCAAAAGCAACAATCTATGATGGCTGTCCAATAGACTATCTGAAACAAATGTTGGCACAATCACCTTAAAGGCAGTCTTCTTTCTTATCATGAATATCATTAGTATAATGGATTTCAGTGTCATAAGAAATCTGAAGAGAATGTACAAGAAAAAATAGATTACATCCTAGCTACAGCCTTACCATTGCAGGAAGACTCACTGCTCACAAAGGAAGTTGATTGGCCAGTAACATCCCTCATGATACAGTTGAAAAATTAATGCCTGATATCGTGCTCCATCAATGAGATGCCCATCATTTGTTCATCAGCCTAGCTTCTTTACCAAGCACTAAACCACTTTCTTGAAATAGATTTATCTAAATTAATTTCACACTTCCTATCACTTTCATGTGTCCTCCCTTTGAATGTGGTGTGTAGTTCTTCGCTTTGCATGGCCAGACACATTGCTTCTTCAATACATCTAAAGATTGCAAGATGAGACTCATGTTGTTCATTACTTCAGTACAGTAAAAGGGATTAAAAGGAGCAGCAGAACTGGATTGAGCTACCATCATCTCCAGTTCTGCTGCAGAACAGCATAACATCAAATCCATTTATAATTCAAGAAACTCAATAAATAGGCCATGGCCTTTAAGTAGTATAGTCTACTGTAGTCAGAGGAGAAACGCAGCACAGAGCAGTGGATCAATCCTCTGGAGCATTTTATGGAAAACTATGGCACATAGTTTCTGTAGGAGCTGACATAGACATGAGAAGTTAATGTCTTTAAGGAAATTTTTGGACAGATGGGCTATTTGACTCATTAAGTAACAATTTCTGCCCCCCTTGCCTCCCCAGTCTTCTCCTCTCTTCTACACCACTCCCCCATTTGCAAAATGACATGCTGAACCACCTTCTAAAATGAAAGGCTACCTCTGATTAAAACACAACAGAAGTGAGCAAGATCCCTGCAGAATCAGAAGTAGTGAAAAGTATTCCAGGCTGCTGTTCCTATTGCAGTTTGTTTGCTTAGACAGTGGTGCAAACACTTGTAAGCTTTTCCTCAGGTGCGAACAGAAGGAAAATAACTATTCACTCAAAATCTGATTAAGGATATAAAGTCATCCAGTCATCCCACGCTAGGCTGACTCAGCCTGATCTGTAAAATCCATGTATGATTTTAAGGAAGCCACAGACTTACTAACACCCTAGTCTAAAAGCTTTATCTAGAGACAATTTTGTTTTGTTATTTCAAAACAGTTTAATCTTTTTTTCCTGAACTCTGTGAAGGATGAATTTCAGAGCAGATGAAAGAATTTTAGGGTAAGTGCTTGATCTAAAGGCCAGATCTAAAAGACATTCAGTTCCCTTATATGCATTTGAATTCTTTGCTTCCACTGGAAAACTGCTGTTCTACATTCTATGAGTGACAAACCAGCGAGAATATCAGTAGGAGAATTTCAAGTGGCTTTTACATGCACAGTTAGAACCTTATATTGTTGATTTTGTGTGGTTGGTTGGGTTATTTTTTTTTTCCTAAGCTAACTTCAGTAGTCAGCTTCCTTTTCTGCTAATCTGCAGCTGCTTGATGGACTATCCATCATGTTTATTACAGTGTCACTTCTATACGTCATTCTCTTACACTAATTAGAAACAGACAAAGTGGGAAAGAAATTGCTCCACAGGGATGAGGTCTGTTGCTGTAAATGATATGTTGAATAAGAGTGGAATTCAATGCAAGAGGCACTATGCTTGTTTACACATGTTGAACTGATGTCATTTATCTGTAGGACACATTGCAGCTCTTTGTTGTGGTCGTTTACGGCCATAATCCAACAATGCTTTGTAGAAAGCCTTTAAGCAGAGAAGCAGTCCAACTGTTTCCTCTGTTGTCACATATTCGGCATATATCCTCACACTACAGTAACCACAGCCTTCTCCACCACTCTGAAGAACTTTCACAAATGCGACAGTAATTTGTTCCACCTTGCCCAAACCACACATTCTCATGATCCATCTTCAGCCCTATTCATCTCCTACTTACCATTGGGAGCCTAGCTAGCTCAGCAGGAGATGGACAGTGCTGTGAGAGTTTCAGAATATGGCCTTCCTGGTCCTTTGACTGACTGCTACTTCTCACTTGTTGCATACAGCAAAGGCAGGATGTAAAGGTCAAGCCCTTCTTTCAGGGATGTCTCAGAGTGTCTTCCTTCCTTCAGCTCCTATACTATCAATTTTCACAAGTAATAGTAGCTTACTGTCTTTGAGACCACTATTCCTCTGTCAAGTTTGCTTGACAAATTCAGCCTCTGGGATAAAAGGCTACTAGAAAGATGCAGATGGTCAAACATGAGCAAAGTCAGCTTTCCTTAGAAATCCAGGACAGCTTGTATTCTTCAGCTGAGACAGCCTTCACTGTAATTGTTCCACCACTTTTGTCCTTAGAGCAAATTTTGTCATCTTATCAAATGCCTATTTTGCAAGGCAGTTATTTTTAATGGAAGCACTTCAAATATGTAATCATGGTGAACAGCAATACTTGGGATTGGGAGGATTTTAGAAAACCGTTTTCTTCTTAAGTCAGGGTGTGGGTAAAAGCAAGGATCAGCATGACCAGATAGGACATTGCTGGGAAACTGGAAAGAAAAATTTACAAGGATAATCAAGAGAAATAAAAAGAAGTTAAAACAAACATAAACAGAAAGACAACCTTGGGGAAAAAAAAAAATTCTTTATGTTGTGCTTTACCCTTGGGGCCATTAATAGCCACCTGACACTTGCAAAGGTTTTAAATACTAATGAGACTATTAATAATAAGTAGGAGCTTAATATTTATAAACTTCAAATGTACATTTTCTTCATGGTTTGCATAAAACTACCCACCGCAGACAAAATACAATGATAATGCTTTCAGCAGGTCCCTCTGGTGTCTAAATCAAAGATATTCTGTATAAACTTCCAAATGGTATTGGAACTTCTATATCTTTACCAATTAGTTCGTGACTTGAAGAATGTAGCAGCAGTTCTGGGAAACACCCAGTCACATCTGTAAACAAAAGTATGCAATTATACATAATTGTACATGTCCAATTTATATAGTTATAAATACACATACAAGCACAGCTAAAATACATAATCAAACATATCATTCAATGTTGCTGAAAGGCATGCTGTGATCTATGAATTAATTATGTGTGTTTTGCCACAAACTACTGATGCCAAACTGTTGAGGTCTTCTTCTCACATAAAAAGGCTTTAATTTTTCAGAAACTACTCGGCTGTTAAATGCTGATCTTGCATCCAATTAAGTCCACTGGAAATCTGTATTGTTGATGCAGTTCAGCAGTTTAGTCCTTGAAAGCTGGATGCACTGGCAGTGATATCACTGCAATGTTCTCACTTATTTGCAAGGCTATGATTTTATAAATCAATTGCCTAGGATAATTGCAGATAAATAAGTGAGACATTGGCAGAGGAAAAGAACATGGCAACAAAAAAAAAACCTACTTTTTTGGTTGTCTGACGTCATAGCTTTTTCCTTGGGTAGGAGTGATAACCTCATCCAAGGTCATGTTGGGCACTGTGTGCAAATCTATAATGAAAGATATAGCTTTCCATTCTCTTCCAGGAGCATAACTAGGGAAAGAGAGTGTGTAGTGAAGAGAAACTAGTAACACATCTGCTGAGGTAAGGAAGTTCTTCCTTAAGCCTGAGAAGAACCATGCCCTGAAGCCTGAAAGGCATGACATTAGACTTCTCCCAGTGAAAAGAAAGGGAACATGTGTGAAACTTGATAAAGAAAACCAAAAGGAAAGCGAGGGAGGATTTCCTTTCCTCCTATTCAGGTAATTCTGTGTTGTTTGCTTCAGAATCTGGGTAGATTTCTAGACACTTGCAAACTCATTCCTAAACCTTGCCATCATAAGGCATCTTTTCTACTAGTCCCAATACATACTGTTCTGAATCATTCAAAATACCTTGACAAACTTCAAAGCTTTTAAAACTTTTAAAGCTTATCTTTAACTTTCATAAGGAGGCTGAACAAAATGCCTAGAATGTCAGAAGCTCAATTTGCATAGCGTTGTTTGAGGCTTTTCTTTCTAGTACAATAGCGCTCATTCCAAATTTCATGAATCCACAACACATGGTTCTAAGGATTAGGCCAACTCCATAAGTCCCATTTTCCTAGCTGATGCCAGGCTATTGTCTGTGGATGCCACATCTTTTAAGGACACAAATGACGCCTGATCAACAGCAAAACAAACTTGCAGTGATATCACTGCAATGTTCTCCCACTTTCATCCCTGAATTCTCATCATGTGATTGTCTTCTACCAGTGACAGTGAATGTCAGTCCTTGCGCTGCAGCTGCCAAGAAGCCTGTGAATGGCACATGTGGTTTCTGTAATGTGGACACTTGCCCCATAGGATCTGGCCTGAGATCACCAGCTAATTCTGCGCTGGCCACCTGACAATAAAGCAGAGCCATTCGCCTTCCTTCCAAAGCATGTGCATGTGTGAGTCTGTGTGTGTGAAAGGCCATATTTCTTCTCTTTTATTGGCCTTTTTTTCACCTGCTGCCAGATAAAGAGTATGGGATAAGAGTCTGCTTCATGCCTGACATAGTTTTGAATTTATTAACTTGCCATTCTTTTCACTCTTCATAGAATTTGACAGGCAAGCAGACAAGCACCTAAATTAACTTAGGTCCAAACTAGCACCTAGACAGGCCAAGAATAACACAGAGATAAATTGGAGGGGTTGAGGATGGTGATGGAGGGGGTGGAGAAGAGCATGAGAGAAGGGAAAAAAGTGAACTTTGGACTGGAGAAGTTTTTAAAAAATAATTATTCAAAGCATAACAACATGACAGAAAGCTGCCAGAAAAACCTCATCTATGTGAGGAGGGCAGTGCATACGCAGTGGGAAAAACCCAGACGCACATTTGCCTCTGGGACAACATGGATTTAAATGCAAGACAAGTTCGTAAATGGAAATGAATGTAATGACCTCAGCTCAGGTCGCAAGAGAGTAGAAGCCCACCAGGTTATGAAACTACTGTCGAATTAGGCATGTTTGGCAGCATGAACATTTGGGAAAGGCCCAAGGATGAGCAAGTTCTGAGGATTTTATTTCATTTCAAAGGAGGGTGGTCTTTCCACTTCAGGGTCAACACCAGGACACTGTAGTGGGTGTAGAGGTGGAAAGGGAAGTACACAATTTGGCTGACAGTCATGACCTCTGGATAATTGGAGATTTAATTTTCCATGTCTCAACACTCTCTAAATCTTCCTACACAAGCCAAGTCACTGAAAAAATAGATGGAGGAAAATCTTCCTAGGTGGAGGAAGGTACATAATACATGTGTTATGACATTCTCCCTTGTCAGCCATCCTGTCGCAACAGACACCAGTTATTAAAGTCTATAATATATGAGGGTTTTTTGTTGTTCACAACAGAAGCTGCAACAGATAACATGTCAAACCGGAAGTAGTTGGAGAGTGTGGGAAGAGAGTACAGTGCGTATTGGTTAGACTTGTAAAGAACACTGAGTTATGTCTGGAGCAAAGAGGTGTGTGCACATACGTACGTACTTGGAGCTACAATTTGTGTTTCAGATGCATCACATCTCCTTTGGAGCGATATTTGTGACTTCATTCTATGCCTCTTCATGATGAGATAAGGCAAAAGCAGTGAAGCAAGGCAAAATCACTTGCACAGCTACAATTATAGGGTGCATGCATCTACATCTAAAGTAAAGAGAATGAAAAGCTTGTCGTGAATCAGAAGCAAATTTCCCCAAAGCTTACAGAGATTTGACAAACAGGTTCAAGTCTGGGATGAAAAGAAGGCTTCAGAACTCTTCTCTTTGCTATACAAAAAGTGTATTTGGTAAGGTGGCTAGTGAAAAGCAATAAACTTTTAAAATGCAGATACATGTGAAATAAGAGGTGAAACTGTACTTTTATGAAGAATGAGAGAAAAATGTCCTGGCCAAGCTTGTGAGTTTGCATTTGCAGGAATCGTATAAAGTACTGCCACTTTAAATGTTTTCTCAGGAGAGGTAAATATTTAATGTTATACTTAAATATCCTAAGTAATTACCCATGTTCCTCTAAAAAGTGCCCCACAGGGTGTCTCAAGACTGTCTCTTTCTGATAGACACTAGCTCTGCAGAGAGGCACCTCACGCTGACATCCTGTTTCAGGATCTGCCAGTGAGCTGAAGGGTGGAGCACGATTGCTACAGCAACAGCACGTCCAGCTGCAGATATACGTGCTACCATGAGTTTAAGCAGAGGACACATAGGTAGGCAAAAATACCTGTGGTGATAAATTACGCATGAAAACATAAGTGGCCTCCTTCCTGCGGATGCTGTCAAACCTGCTTTGCCTGTGCCAGTGGCATATCGGGTATTTTAACACGCACAGAAGCAAAGAGTTTACCAATTGGACACACGGTACTTGGCCTTCATTACTTGCCAAACTGTAGAATCAGTCTTAAAAGATTTTGTTGTGCTGTTTCA
This sequence comes from Baryphthengus martii, assembly GCA_013396935.1. NCBI lineage: Eukaryota > Metazoa > Chordata > Aves > Coraciiformes > Momotidae > Baryphthengus > Baryphthengus martii. The sequence continues at coordinate 68,717 of VWZK01003105.1, read as the reverse complement.
ATGTTTTCTGTCCCTTGAACTGTAAAAAGTGTTATCAATGTAAAGATAGAACCTGTAATAGATTAGGCGTTTTCCTGAAGAAGTATTCTGTTTCGCATTAACTGCATTTTTTTACTATTCCCCCCCCCCACCTTCTTTCCCTATCAAAGAAATAATAAAAGGAAAAATCAACAGCTAGCTCTACAGAACTCTTTGCAAATTGGTTCAGTGTACTGAAGCCCAAGAGAGACATCAATATTACGTGACATTGCAGCTGGAACGGCAGAAAGTAATCCATATTAAACTATTTTCTTGCTTATCTTCTGTCTTGCCATTCCCACAACATGGCTGTGCCTCAGAAATAGGTTGCCAGTTGGTATTACATGGTTATTTCCTGTTCCAAGCAAAATGCTCACAATGTATTCCCTTCTAATTCCTGGATGTGACTTTGAAAGAGCCAAACAAATGATTGCCCCTCATGAGAATTCTCTCAAGTTTTCTACTAATCAAGTTCAAAGCATGCTTGGGCAGGTCTTTGAGAGTTTAATTGGTGCAATGTAAGAAATGATGCAGTGCAGACAGAATCATTTAATGCTTAAGATGAAGTACCCACTATTAAATATCTAAGTTTTCATTTAAAGAGCTCTGAATAATCTAGGATGTATATAATGCAGGAGGTTTAGTGAATTTTGCTTTACTTTTTAATAGTAAAGTCACTTACTTATCCACCTGGGCATGAGGGACTCACAAATTATCTGCACTTTGACAGATTCATCATCATATATCAAAGATTAGAAACAATAACTGATAATTTTTTGCCTATCGTATGGAAGACTTTTATAATGTTACCTCTTTATTGGCTATATCTGGCTAAATAATTTTATGAAAATAAGACACATTGAATAGCAGTGATATGTCCAAGTCCTAAAACAAGAGGTCTGAATAGATCACAAGTCAGCTTTAGGTCTTAACTTTTGGCCTAGACAACAGATAAGGAACCGTCACTAATTCATTTGGATATTTCCTATTTTCTCAACTTTTCTTTCTGAGAAAGTTTTAAAAAAAACACGTTTTAGGAGGTAATGCTTAGTAGGACTGATACAGCCATCGTTGTATCATGACATATATGTCCATGAGTTTAAAGACATTGAAAAGATACTTATAGAGAACACTGATTGGTACTGAGCTTAGCTTGAGTAAGAGCTGGGGTCCAGTTGGCCAACTAGCTGCTCATTAAGAGTTCGGCCTTTCAGGCAATGTCAATGTAAGGTGTTGTATCAGGGTGAGCTATGCCACATGGAAAAACAGCAAAGGTTTGTGTATGTCCAGGTTCCTACAACTGTTTGTTGGGAAACCTAAAATCCTGTTAGGTATTATTTTGCTTATTGGACAGTAGGAGCCAAAGTGTTCTTGGCACAGTAGGTATAAGAAGACACTCCCCTTGCCCTTCTTAAACCCACCATCTGGATCTATTTATACTTGGTGTAAAGTTCCTAGGAAATGACTAAGTGTGACTGGAGGTTGAATGTGCCCTCCCAAAGAAACCAATGTAGACAGAAAAAAAGTGATAATAAGTTTGACTATTCCTTTTTCTTCTTTCTGCAATTAATATATACAAATGTTTTGGGCAAAGTCATGGATTGAGTTAAATTCTATAATAGATCTGACTCTGCATCCTAGACCGAAGTGTTAGCTTTTTGCTTGCTCACTTGCTAAAACTTTTGCCCCACACTTGACAGTCACCTCAGCCAGGCCCTGAAAACTACTCACCCCAAGATCAGGGGTGCCTTTGGTCTAGTGTTCACCCAGGTACATTGTATTATTTGCTAAATACAATAAAAAATTATTACTGTTCCATGACATTATGAAATAGAGGGGAAAACACGATGCAGATAAAGCGCTGTTTAGCCAGGAAAAGTGAAGTAAGTGTAATCCTTATATGCTTAAAATATGTGAGTACGCTTGATCTTATGTATGAAGGTGCAGGAAAGATAGCATAAAATCCAGAGCAGTTATAGAAAGAATCAATTACCGTATGTATGAATATGCTATGGTAGAAATAAGGAATGCAAATAGGCTCAACCATCCTCATATCCTTTCCCCTCATAAACGTCCCCAGATTTTATTTATTTTGCATGATGTAGAGAAAGACATCTGTTTTCCTTACTTCACTTGGTGCTGACTTCCATTAGAGTGCCTGAAGAGCTGTGGTGCATCAGTGTCACTTCTGCTGGCAGTCTCTCGAAGAGAAGCTGTAAGCTCCTGCATTCCTCACTGCTTCTGGCCCAGGCAACCTCTGTGCCACAAATCGCTGGAGACATAGGAGGGTACTCTGAGGAAGTATGACTGTATTTGTGCTATCGTACTCTTCCTTAGGCATCCAGTTTGATTGCTGGTTGAGACAAGCTATGGGGTGAGTTGGCTGAGATGCTGTGCCTGCTCTTTGGTACACTCAGATTTTAAACACTAGAAACTCTTGATTTATTTTGATATTGCATGCAATAATGAATAGAGGGTTAAGCCCCCGCTGGCCACCAAGATATTCAGCAGTATATGTTCATGAAATAGGACACACTCCGAGACCCTTACCGTGCTCTTCCAGAAGGACTTAAAAAGGGACAGCAGTAGCCATAAAAGCACAGCCGCCTAGCTGAAAAGGGCCTGTGACACAGATAAATGGATTACAAAACCCTTGGGCAAGCCTGGAACAAGCAGAAGAGCAATAATGCAAAAACACTTATTCCATGTATCATGCATGTTTGAAAACATCTAGACCACAGCGCCTTTTTTGTGCAAAGTAAGAGATGGATGCTAGCCAGTGTTTCTCCATAGATGGATTGACAAGCAAACATACCATGTGTAAAGGCTGGATGATGAAGCAAAGCTGGATGATGTAGCAATTGCACAACGGCAGGACAGTAGTTTGACTGTGAGAAAGAGAGAGGCCTTGAATCTCTCTATTTCAACATAGGTCTCCATAATTAGAATAAAGGTGGTGTAAGAGAACCGGGCAATCTATTTAAACTGGCTTCATACTGTACATATACTAATACATTTGTCCAGAGCAGTAGGTAAAGGTCATTTTAGTGACAGGAATACTTCCCTTATTTCTCATCAACTTTTCCCAACTCAACTGAAACCTATCACTCCATAGCGTAAACTCTCTAAGCAATTTCATTCCCTTCTAGTGTTTATATTTTCCAAGCTTCTGTAAACAGAGTCTTACATTTTTCCCCCTGGTCCCCCTCCTTCCTCTGTCTAAATTATTACTAAGCCAGGCTGCAGACAAGGGGTTGGTTGAATCCCTAAAGCAAGTTATGACAGACATGCATAAAACAAATACATGTATACACACCCTCAACCGCCCAGAGCAAAGACAGGATGCAGTCAAAGCTCAGCAATTACTGCTCCTTGCTGCTTCAGACTTTGACACATAATAACATGCTCTGACCTAGCTGGGAGTGTCTCACTAATCCTAGAAGTTTTTTAGTCTTTAAATTGCACAAATGCTAGGACCTGACACATCTCCAGACTATTAAAATTTGAAGGAAAAAAAAAATTAAAACTATAATAAAATACAGATTTCTTTTGAGTCTGATTAATTCCTTGTGCAATCTGTGTCATATCCATACAGTATATCGGGGATGCGTTTGATTCAGTACTTTCCGAACAAGATTTTATAAATCTAGGTTATTGACAGAGACAGATAGAGGCAGATAGATAAACACACAAGTTTTTTAATGCTCCGTGCTTTTCTTTGGCAGATACAATACCAAGAAAGAAGACAACCAGTTGTGGACTTGAGAGATTCCCTATCTTCTTTTCCTTGTCCTGCTAAAGATCTTCTGTACAGTGGCAGTCAATTTCATTCAAACCAAGGTGGTTTTTATGATATCCAGTCACATAAACATGCACAGACTGCCCAGAAATATTTTCAAAGGTGTCTATCTCGCTTTCAAAGCTGGGCGCTTCTGAAAGATCCTGTCCAAAATTCAAATTGAGTTTCTTTTGTGGGTCTTCTCCTTTCTCCTAGCTAGAAAATAGGAATCATAAATCCTTTCTTCAGAGTGCAGGGAAAAGGATGCCGAAATTAAATGAGAAAGCTCACTGAGGCTTGAATGAAAAGAGAAACAGCTTCTAATCATAATTTTGGATGGAGAAATCTTGTATTAAGGGTGTTCTCTGTCTTATTGAGACTATCATAGAGTGCTGCACTCTATATTTATTTTTAGTTAATCCCCATACAATTATGCCAATGCGGTCATCCTCTTAACTAAAAACTCTCTCATTTCTTCAGCTGCAAGAGTAATTCATACGACAGGGAAGATCATCAGGGAATGTTAACAGTGATCTGATGCTCTGCTAAGTAAGAACAAGAATTGCAGAGGCAATTGATTCTGGAGATAGGATTGTGGAATGAGAAAGCATTTCTCACGGTGGTCATCCTTCTGGTTTGAACCGGAAATCTCTGTATTGAACCATTCCTTGCTGGATCTCCTGTCTGAGACCATTCTGCTCCCTCTTTTCTGAGTCCCTGTCCTTGTTGTAGCTGTTCTTGTTTAAATACAAAACCAGGTTCACTTCGGACTATTCATCCCCTGTGACAGATGGGCCTTGAATGAATTACAGCATGTTAAAATTGCTAGATCGCTAAATTGCCTTGTTTGGGCCTGCCTTGCTGGCTACAGTCCTCAGAACTGCTAATACTATTAACAAATCAACAGGGATTTGAGCCTTCTCAGCAGGAAGACCTTTTACTAAATACTATTCAGCTAAAATGTTTAAAGCAGGTTCTAGATTTCAAGCAAATTCTCATATCACACACAGATAAAGCATGGAAGCAACTAGAACTAAAGCTATTGTTGAATTAGTCTTCCCACGAAAAACTTTAAAAGCCTTTACAGAAGACCTGCCTACAAAGAAGCCCTCATATAGATTTCAGTCGCTTGCAAATACCCAGAGATGCCCTTGCTGTTGTGTGACTATCTGTATGATTTTCCTTTTGCTGCACATCTGTTTCAAAGCATCTGGGCACACTCTTTTCAACAATGCAAGTAAGACTTACATCAAAAGAAAGAAATAAAAAATCAGAGTCAGCGTGCTCCAGAGATTTGTGAAAGTCTCAAGGAGAAAGAAATTTCTACCTGCTGTAACCACAGGCTTGTAGGCATCCTAAAGGATGTTTCTAAGGTAAACACCATACTGATAAGTTGTATCAGCAAAAGTGTCAGCAAACACCACACCATGCAAAACAGCCTTGCTGTGAATATACCCACAGAGACTGTAGGATCTGTAATTCTTGTTTAGCAGCACTAGCCAAAGCTCTGCATTCTTGTGGCCCTCTGAGATGAATGTGTGTCTTGCCTAAGGCTGTATCTGCCTATGCCTGCCCAAATATACGTGGTGGGGATGTACGCCACTGTAGCTGCATGAATATCCAAAAAGTGTCTTAACGGAGATTACTCCTCTCTTGTGAAAAGTACAGATAAAAGTGAAGGTTTTTTTCTTTTCTCTGAAGATTTTAAGATATTTTCAGCAAATATTCCAGAAGCTTTCATTTCTTGGAACTGTATCTTTAAAAAATTGTATTAAAAAGACCATTATTCTGAATTTCTGATGAACACTTTCATTTAGTTGACATAAATTCTTCCCTAAAATCCTAAACTGAATAACTTAGGTGGAAAATACGTGAATTGCTCCACTCATTGGAGGTAAAGTCCTGTGAAAATATTGACTGATCATCAGCTCTCCCCATCACCAGTTAAAAAAAAAATCTTATGATATGAATTCTCCTTTTATAATTCCTCTATTCAGTTGTTCCAATGTCTTAGTAAAACCTGGAAGAAGGCTGACACAAAAATAACTTTCATTTAGATCTTATAGCAAGTGGGGGTTTTGGTTTGGTTTTGTTGGTTTGTTTTTTTTTAAAAAAAAAAAGAAGAAAGAAAGAAAGGAAGAAAAAAGATGGATTTTTGTTCAAAAAGAACGAGAAAAACATGGCTGCTGTATAGGTAAGAAATTGGCTTGCACAGTGTCCACAACGATCTTTCAAATTTATCAAACAAACCTGGGTTAAAAGATCTGTTGATAGTCTGAGACCTGAGCATAGCCGTGGACTAGAAAGAATGAAATCATAACAGAATCAAAGTTAATGGGAATTCTGCCACTGAATTCTCAAAGATCAAGCTTAAAGCTTTCTATCCAACAGCACTACTGTTTTTTTTGTCCCCAAAGCATTCTGAGCTACTCGGTCCTTTTTTGACTCACACCCACAATGCTACTGTTCTATGCTTCCCGTTTCCTCCTACGTCCTGCATCTGCAATGACACAAAATAATCTCTAAATAGAAGCAGTAAATACAATACTTTAAAGTAAATCTTGTTTTATTAAATATAACAGGTGAAGTGAACATTTACTCTAGTTAAGTTCCAAAGTCCATTCTAATACTAATTTTTAACTGCTCATATGTTTCTTCTTTGACACTGAAGTTTTCAAAACTTATGCCATAAAGAAATGTGTTTCCATGCCCTCATTCTTGAATTCTTACATGAAAAAAAAACATAGGAAAGAGACTATACCTTTCTCTGTGAAGAAGTTTAAAAATGGCTGAAGCAAAATCTTCAAGGTATGTTGCTTCCTAAAGTCTAACTTTGTAAATAATGCCTTTTGAGAAAATCTTTCCATTATTATCATACTAGGACAGTTAAAGATTATTATCTGAATGCACACAGTAAGGAATTTTTTTATCCTTGATGAACTTTCTGATGATATTAATTAAAGTTTAATTTAATTAATTAATTTAATTAATTAATTAAAATAAATATTAATTAAACATATAGACACTGAAGATTGGTTAACTTTGTTTTCTTACATAATTTTGTAGTAATTGAGACTACTTTTTCCAGACAATCTGATTTTAAAATCTCACTGACATTGATGAGCCAGGTGAGTCTTTAAGTTGTTCAGTTCAGCTGTTTTTGAATTTTACCTTTCTAACTTAACTACAGCTCATAACTACAGCTTAGGTGGCTACACGAATACCTGCAAAGTAAACACAGACTGGAATTCTCACTCAATGTCTGAGGGGTAGCTCTTGCGTGCTAGGAGCCTCCCATAGTCACTTCCAGAAATTTCACACCAATACTTTGTGAAGGTACTGCCTCCTCATGTATTCCTTTCCAGGCAAAACATCACAAAACCAGTAATTCCAAATGTCACCAAAACAGTAATTAACAATCGAAATTAACATATGATGTTCCAGATATTTATATCTAGTCGAGTAAGTAGCCAGCCAGCACCGTTTAGTAAAGTTCCTGCAGTATCTTGCATTGTTGTGTGTGCCTCCATGTCTCCTTAAGATATCAATTACATTTTTGTCCAACAGAAGCAATTAGTAAATCTGCTAATTCTGTTTGTGCTACTCAACTCTAGAAATATTCACAGGCAGTTCTGCTTCTGTGTTTTACTGCCTCAGTATTGCTGTCCAAAAGCAGAACTTAATATGCAGACAGATAGATGCTCTGTTTTCCAAAGAACAGTAGCTAGCATACAAATGCACAGAAGAGAGTGAAATATTTGGTACCAGACTTTTCTCCAAAGACATAGCTCCATACAGAGGGTGGCATTCTTACATCATTGGTAGCTGTATAGAAATTAAGGCTTCTTTTCTTTTCTACCAGGTTATGTATCAGTTCTGTAGATTCTCCCACTGGTTCTCTGATTCCCAGAAAATGACCTTACTAGTAGCAGTACCTTTCTTATATCTCATTTACAGTCACAAAGATCATTATGTGGGACATCTCAGTCCTTTCTTTTCTACACTCTTCAAAAAAAACCTTCCCTTTCTGCTTCAGCGCATTCATGCACACACACCACCAAAAAAAAAAAAAAAAGCCTTGTCACTTTTTTTTAACTCATCATTCCTTTTTTTTTCCCCTCAAACAAAAAAAAATTAGAATTTTTTTTTCCATGAAGTTATCTACTTTTTATTGATGTTATTCTTCATTGTGAGTTAGCTTATAATTTCACCTATTTAACATCTCTTACCTTGTAGCTTTATTGCAAAGATAGAATCGCTTTCTGTCTGGAACATTAAAAAGAAATTAATTTCATTTGCAGGCTTGTGGTCCATTCCAGTTACGAACAATTTGTCTGATGAATGTGAATCTTTTAGTCAAATCTCTCAATGTCCTTTTGTCTTTCTCCAAATACTGATCATTGTCAGCTCTATTTACTGATCTTCATGACTTCTGACAAGTTCTACAAGGCATTCTCCCATAAATCTCTGTATTCAACACTCCCCTAGGCCCATTTTCTACAGCTTTGGAGCTTTCCTTACAGGAGTCAAACAACATGTTTTATAGTTTTGTTTTTAAACCATTTTTGCCTGTGCTTCCCTTTCTCATGTCTTTAATACTGCTCTTTAATGGAATAGGCAGAAACTACTGAAATCAGCAAGTATGTCAAAAGTAATTACTGTAAAAGTCAGATTATCATCTGAAGGTTTCTCTACAGTCGATAAATTTTGTTTAGAGAGATAGACTAAGGTGCTGTTCAAAATATTATTGGTTGTCCTGCATATACCTTTGAGAGTGTGGCTTGGCCAGAGTTGCTTCATTCTTCAATTACTCAGTTAATTTTACTGCTGGTATTATATATTACTCAACATTTAAATCTGCTTCAAATGCTAGCTTACTGGAGAAAAAAACATCCTTTTGCAAGACATAACTAACAAACTTAGGACAGTCTCTGAAAAGTGCGGATCCCTGTGGTTGCCTGGTCGAATGGTAAACATTAAAGGTTATAGCAGGAATGCTGATGAGCAGTAAGAATTGAACTGTAAAAAGTTTGTAAAACAGTAGAATTGTATTCCATGATGTCTGAAATGCCTGTAGCATGGTTAAAACTGGGTAGGTTTCCAAAAGGTTTGGGTAGATTTTCAGCAGACATGGACTTGACAAACTGAAGTAGGGGAGTAGATTTCAATCTTTGCATCCTCTGTTCCTTGTCACCCTTCTCCATTTCAGCTTCCAGGAAACGGAATGGTTAGTGATGAGTCATTGTCACTCTCCAGTATAGCACTTGCCACATCAAGACTGAGTTTCAAGAGCTTTCTTTGTAGGCCAAAGATGCTGGTATAGTTCAGTCTGGTGTCATGCCTGTGTCTTCCTCTCACTTCAGAAATACCTCTACGAAATCATTAAATGACAATAGAGTAGTCACTGCCAGGGCTAAACTGTTTTGTTATGTGTTTATAGCAGCCTGAAGTGTTCTGTTAAAGAGGTTGATCAAAAGATTTAACCATCATGGGTGCAAGTACCAGAGCATGAGAAGTTCACATGTTCTGTAAAGAAAATAATAAAACAAGTCCTGATGTCACTGACTTTCTGAATGCAAGATAGAAGGTAAGGCTTCATGTAAGCTTTTAAAATTCTCTTGGAATATTTTTGTTTTACAGTTTGGGGGTAGAGGGAGGTGAGGAAAGAGGAGTTTAAATGTATAATTTAAACAGCTTCCAAGAAGAAATGGAGCCTTTCAGTGATGTTTGAGATGGCAACTGCTTTCCTAATGCTATATTGGCATAGCAGTAATGGAAAATATACCTCAGCGGGGGAAGAAAAAAAAAAAAAGAAAAAAAAAAAAAGGGAGGTTTCATCATTAAAGGTGTGGCAAAAGGTTTTGTAAATTAAATCATAAATCAGTCAACTTTTACTTCAATTAGGCCGGCCAAAAATACTCTTATTAAAAAAAGTCACTTCAGAGTTTAAGGAAAACCATAAATCATTGCCTAATCACAGATTTTAGTACCTTAGAATAAAGTACCCTCCCAGTACTGCCCACCATGCTGGCATGTGAGTGGAGTTAATAGGGAGCTTGCCAAAGTTTTGAAGCGAAAACCATAGGGTATTACTCTTTCATTGAAAAAACATATTAGAGACCTTGGCTATAAATCTTAGTGTGACCTGTAGCACTGTTTAATCACTTTACTTCATGCCCTTAAGAGAGATAGTGTATATGTTAGCCAGTGGTCCCCTTCTGAACATAAACAGTAAACTTTACCACCTTCCTGACAAATGTAACTGCTAATTATCAAACAAATTTGCTCTCGTGTTTTAATTAAAACAGTATTTCTTATTTTAATTTGTGACATTGTTTCAGGTTACTCAGGGCTCTGTATACAGTGTAGAGAATATGTAGTACAAGTCAAGCAGTCGGCAAGCCCTGAGAAATCAAAGTTGGTTTTCTTTCCAACTTGCACTAATGTTGTGCGTTATGGACCTCAGCCTTGTGCATTTGATTCAGGATAAAACTTGCATCTCACTTTTCAGAGAAAATCATCCGTACCTAAGATGGTCTCTTGGAAGTGGACAGTGGATGTATGCCAGATAACATAACACATTCTTTTTCTGAATCCAGCTGGTTCAGAGAGAAGAAAGTCACAGAAACACTGCAAAGTGACTCTGCTATGTTCTGTATTCTCGACAGTGACAGAGACAAGAGCACTTGAGCCTCTTACTAATTGTGAATGTCAGCTCTTCATGTGAGGAAGGAAGCCTGCTCCTCATCCTACAGAGCACCCACCAGTTAAGGGTTGCTGATTATTACTCAGCATATAACTTGCTGCTTCGCAAATCACTGTACAGCTTAACCATGGCTGTCTCCATCTACATCTCAGTTTTGCGAGCACCCTAAAGCCCATACCTCTGCCAGGACAAAGAAGGAGCAAGAATAGGAGAACCTGTGGCTCAGAGTCACATCATGGTGTCTATATTGCTAAGACTTTCCTCAGCATTTCATAAAGGACTTCTGCTGACCTTCCTCTGGGGAATAGGTTTGAATTAAGCTGAGAAAGCTTGCTATTTTTCTGTCTTTGCTCAGATTTATGATGAGCAAACTTTTTCTCTCTCAAACCCTTTGGAGCAGAAAGCATATATGTAATTTCATCACATTGTTCTACAGTTAGAGAGTGTTCCTGATGGCAACAGTAATGCAAAGATCCACTGTTCCTTATTATTTCACAGCAGACATGAATAATTATCTATCTTTAAGCTATCGAGAGATTTAGCTTATATTCATCTGAGCTCAGCAGGTAGTGAGTGAAATTTTTTAGGGGAAAAGAAGCTCTTCAAACAACTGTCTTCTGATACGATATGATCTTCAACAAAATAAATCTGATCTCAACATTTTATGACTGTCTGCAACTTTGATTTTCTTCTTAAAGCCAAATATTTCTGACCACAAAAAAACAAACCAAAACAAAAAACATCCCTTCCATTTGCAATTGGGAAAAAAACAGTAAGTCCAGCCTAGTGGATTCAGGATTAGTTGTTATGATTCACTTCATAAATAGCAGTCCTGGTTATTGCAAATTTCCTATATCTAGCTATCTAGTTTCCTTTGGGAAACCTATAGTTAGTTGAAAACAGAACCAAATCTAAGGCCTCAGTCTTCATATTTTAAGCTTCATATTGAGTGACATTTTGTGGCCTCTTACTGGCTGAGGATCCATAACTTATTTTTTGTGGAAAGTCCAAGAAGTCCCTTCTGACTTAAACAGTCATTAATCTTCAAAGCTCTCCATTGTTCTCCATTCCCACCAGGCACGGAACACTGTGGTCAGGACAAGCTCTGTGCTAGTAGAGAAGACTGCAAAGTTATTGTTTGGTTTTATTTTAATTCCTCTTTTAACTTGTACAGTTTTCAGCATGCAGTCTCCTTTTGTTTCAGCTCTAGGGTTCAGTTTTCTTTTAGTCATTAATTACTTTATTTAGTTTTCTCTATTTTTCTTATACTTTTCCCTCTTTATGATACTGTTGCCTGCTTCAAAGGGAATTAGATTTCTTTCATGGTATGTTTCTAACACTGGCTTTCTTTCACAGTATATTTTAAAATGTTTATCAGCTTTGAATTTTTATTCTTTATAGTGGTTTGAAAAATGTATTTGCGGCTCATGAAAGGTACCAGACCATGACAGCACTGGAGACAGAAATCTCTTTCTTCTAGCCTTAGAGTACCTATTCACATTCTACAGCACAAGGCACTTGTATAAAGTTTTCCATCTTCACAACTACTTCAAATACTGTATAATCTTCCATGTGCTAAGAAAAGGATAGTATATTTTGCCTTCATGAATAGCGTGTGAAAGTCTAGATTAATTACAAAGAAACATCCAAAGCCTACACATGATCTTTGAAGTTTTGCTGATACCCTCTCAAGGAGGCAATGAAGCAGAAAAGAAGGAACTTGAATAGGAAAGGAGGCCATAACCAAGTGATTTGCCAGCAGCAAAGACGGAAACAGTGCTTGTAGCCACAAAATGCAGTCAAAAGGATCTGTCTTGACTTCTGTAGTAGGCATAGAAAACAGGACTAAATATCCTTAGCCCAGTAAGTAGCTCTTCCCATTACTCCATGTGTAACTTGGAAGAAAGTCCTCATTTTCTCTGCTCCATTAAGTCCTTAATTACAGAGCTCTGAGAACAGGCTGAGAGAACTCAAGGAGAAAATAGAATAGTCATGATAAGTGTTAAATTGTGTGCTTATGTTTGGGGGCCTTGTATTACTACTATACTGGCCAACGTGTGCTTCAAGTACTTTATGTGTCATTTCTCAGCAGAAAGAGTCTTCCTTTCAGGGGGCTGAGACCACCCAGGTGAAGGAGAAAGTACCTTAAGATATACAGTCACCTCAGGTGGGCCCACTGAATGGGAGTTTTCCTACTGCTGCTGAGACCCTCATAAAAGGGTCTCAAGACAGCAGATCTGGACACCCAAACTGGAGAAACACCCTGGAAAGGAGTTTCTTGGAACTCTCTTGTATAATTCAAGTTTCTACTTACATGCCACCAGTGAGAGTAAAGAGCAGTTTTTAAATTTTTCTCCCTATATGTGAGTAATAAAAACTCCTGGTTTATCTTGAAGCCCTCTAAATGACTCCCTAACACTGTCAGTGAATCTCATGTTATCCTGCGCTCTGCCTGCTTGAAAGTCAGCAGCGGATTCAAGCATTGCACGGCTTTCCAAGTCTGTGCGGTCACCCCATTCATTACTCATGAAAGAGACAGCGAAAGACCCGAATCTCAGGAGACCTTCTCATCTTTACTTTACTCTGATTGTTTGTTTATTTTGCTGCAACACAAGCAGTAGCCCAGGCAATCTCAGAGGAGAGCATTGCTCTTAAGTTCAGGTTTTCTAGAAAGAGCATTCAAATTTTGGGTTGCCATAAGCCTTGTATTTGAGCTAGTTAAGCCAAGATTTTCCTCCCCTCCACCACACCTCCTTTCTTAGTGTGAAATCTAGAAGAAGCAATGTAAAAGTATCTCTGTTTATTTGCTTAATACATAAAAATAACAATAACACTGTACATAAATTAAAAGGAAAGTTACTTCCTGTAAATTTCTGAACGCTTCTGAAAATAGTCTCAGGACTCGGCCAAAATTAATACTACTATGCAGCCAGAGTTTCCATGAAAGCATCTATACCTGGGTGTCTCTACAAGTAAAATTGTGCAAATAACTACAGCCTCTTTCCTGGCCAAAATTCAGTTACATCTCAACAAATGAACAGCCTTTTTTTCTTACTGGAAAGATGGCAATAATCTTTTTAACTTTTCCCCAAGAGCTATTCAAAACAGGTCTGATATAAAGAAAAGTATGCAATTTCATTAGAAATTTGATTACTGTCATGGTGTATTCAGTGAAGTAACCAGCTGCCACTGCTTGGTTATTCAAGTGCACTCACGTGCTCTGATGGCTTTAGTATGCCATGGCAAATTGGCAGACTTTGCTGTCAAATAGAGACAGTGGTGGGATAGGACATATGTCCATGGCTCAGACTGCTCATTCCAGGGTCCAAAATGTCAGTGCAAGCTTTCCTTCTCCTGCAGTGTAAATAGATTACTAATGAAGATTATTTGAGGCAAGAACTTGTAGCCTATTTTTTTACCTCTGTCACAGAGCGGCAATACTCTGTGTCGGCATGGGTCATCCATGGGAGAAATAACACCTCAAATTGCCAGAGCTTACACCCAGAGGACTTTTGTGTCAGTGTCCAGAGACAGATGGGATATTAAAACATGACAACATTAAATGAACTGCGCAAAGACACAAAAAAAAGCTTGTAGCACCCAGAATATTGAAACAGGAGTAGCACAACACTGCAGCTGGTGATGTGCTTCTCTACAAAGTGATTTGTATTGAGAAGTCCTGCCAGAAGCTTCCTCTGCAGCCTCTGCCCCCTGAACCTCCCATCCATCTTCTGAACTTCAATGATCCCACACCATCAAATGACTTTACATCAGATACAGCCTGTGACACCAGCTTTCTGATGCACTTTCCTCTGCTTTGAGAGATGCTGTGTGTTCCTGCTTCCAGTCTTCCCCAGTAACCTGCTTATGAGCATCCTAGAAGCCTGGCCAAGCTTAGCTTATGTCGTGAGAAAAAGATGACCTCAGGGAAGGAAGAGGGCAATAGAAGGAGAAAGCGCAGTTTGTCAAAGTATCTCCCTAGAAACAAATAGTGGTGAGTTATCCTTTGCTATGCATTCTTAGTGGTGTCACTGTCACTACTGTTACTACACACTGCCCTTTGAAAGACCATTTTGATAACTTCTGTTACCAGAAAAGTGATTTTTTTTCACATTATTTGTACTTATTTTTATAAATATGAGTAAATATATAAATAGAATAGCTCTTCATTCAAATAGTTCTTCCTCCCAACAAGTAGTTGGAGTTTTCATAAAAAATTAAGTAAACAGATGGTCTTCCTGGCTTGTCTGAAGTGGATGTGTATATATATTGCAGGCAAAGGCTCTCTATATCATGCAGTCAGGATTCACATCTTTGATGTACGGAAGACAGCACTTAAGCTAAATCTCTAGGTAGCCCTGAAATCACAGGCAGTTGGCTCAAAAATAGGGGCTGGGCTAACTACTTCCTCTCATGCTGTACTAGCTGGTTTATATTCAGAAGCCCCTCCTCAGTTACTCTATACATTATCAAGGTCAAGAACATCTGGCAACATTCACTCTCCAGGAATAAGGAGCCCCAAGCATGGTGATCAAAAGCAATTACTGCTCCTTCCTAGCTGAGAGATCAACAGATTCTTGTGCAATGCTATCTTTCTCTTTACCACAGGAGGAGCAAAAATGTCAAATATCTTAACAACATCTTCAAAAATCTTTTGTGAAGATCAGATGTCTTGTGATTCACCCTTGAGAAGGTACGAGACAGGCCTCAGAGCATATGTGAAGGACAGCAACACACCATAGCATGTCATTGCAATTTTTCAGGAGGACAGACACTGGCATGGTTTTCTGACTTGAAGAAATTCCCAATATATGAAACAGTTACCAGGCAGTTATCTTGCAAAGATCTTAATACTTAGAGCAGGATAAACTGTTCGTGTAGGCTGAAGGAAGGGAGAGGGAACACTGAATGGGGTTCTATATAGAGCATACTATTTTAAAAGAAAAAAAGCTAGGATTGTTTTTCTATCCCATGATAGGAGTTTTCTGTTTTATTTGTTGGCAACTTACTGTTTCCAAGTACAAAATAGTCTTCCTCTGTATGTGTCTTTAAGATGAAGTGGTTGGGCAATAGAAAGGATAACTGCCTGTTTTCCTTGTCCTGACTGCTGGGCAAAGCAGAAAGAGGGAAGATTTTTCCTTCCCTGGGAGTATCTGAACAGATCCATTCTGGGGTAGAGGGACTGCAAGCATCAACTCTGAGCTGGGAAGAATATCATGGACTGTTGAGAAGTGCAGGGATCAGACACAGAGCCAGGCCTCCCAGGTCATGGACTAAAAGAGACTATTTGTAGGGATCTAGAGAAGTCTGTGCAGAGCTGTTGTATCCCAGGAAGCAGATGTTGCACATCAAAATGGTGTTGTATTATGAGCAAACCTGAGGGAAACAATCACCTTGCACAACCATCAGGGAGAATTCTTGTCAAATTCCTTTATTTTTGTCCAAGTTAACCTGAAGATATTATTTCTCTACATTGTAAAAAGATCCCGACTTTAGTTTAGGTTCTCATAAATCCCAGCTCCAGAGGTTTGAAATTCCTTCTGATGTTCGGGGGGGATTCTTGCTTTTAGGAAAATACACAAGCAAGTCTCCTTCAAATTTTTGGCTGTTTCAGGGTCTGGTCATAATCAGTTTAATCCTAACTTTGAACAAATCTAGGTCTAAAAGTAAAAGATTGTGGTATTTTTCACTAAAAGAGTGTTAATAAATTTCTATCCTCCGAAAAAATGTCAGGGAAAATATATAGCACTGTATATAACTCTGTCTTAGTTTTAACTCCTTCTGCTTTTAACAAAACTGACCTGAAAATTCACTTCTCAACTTCAATCATTCATAGAAAAGTCTCCAGTGTAGGCAATTCATGAAGGTTGTAAAAAATGCTCTACAAAGATGTGGTAGAAGCTGAAAAGCAGTTATCAGAAAAAATAAACAACAAAATCAAAAATCCAAACAAAAAAATCCAAACAAACAAACCAAGAAAAACAAACAGCAACAACAAAATATTAAATATACTACACACACCCCCAAGGATATTGTAGCTTTAGCAGTAAGAAAATGAGAATGAACATAAGGGTCCTTCAGTCCTAGTATCTTGTCTCCGGCAGTGAACACTGGTATTTGCTTACTAAAAGGTATAGGAAACAGATGCATATTGCTTCCAAGTATAACCTTTCCTTTCACATGCTATCGCATCCTTTGGCAATCAATAACTCAGATATTTCCTGACCAGAGGACAAAATGACATTAAATATCACATTCATACCAGGGCTTTCTTCCACAGCCTTTTCTGTCTGCCTTACACCCATTATGTTGCCACAATTTGTAAAGAATGCTACCAAATACTGTGGCCTGTACACTCATTCAGATATTCAACCAATTTAGAAGGAAATGACTGCATCACAAAAACAGTGTGAGAAAGCTGTGATGCATGTTTGATCCTCAGAAATGCCATTACCTTAGACATATGATGGCCACCTCACTTACTAATGTATTGATTATAGTTCTAATCTCAGATGGCAAATAGGATCTTGAAATGCACCAACTTGGAGACTCAGTGAAAGATAAGTATCTGCTGGGAAGAAGTACTTATCTGTCAGGTAAGCTTGTGACAACTGGAAAAAGATTTCTGGAGTACAATAGATCTAAAATTTGTTTCCCATATTCCTTGGGAGCTGGGAAATATGCTTTGAACAGAGAAACTGCAGCTATTGGGCAAGAGTAATTAAATTAACAACAATCAGTGGTTGTATTTCAGAAAGTACAACATACTCCCACGATGAAACTGAAGAGAAAAAAAAGGCCAATTTCTTATTTAGTTTCCTTCTTTTACCACACATGGCCTGAGTTTACTCTGGGAGGGAAAATGGGACCTTCTGGGTACTTAGCTTAAAAAATAAAGCCAGTTCTTTTAGCATTTATCTTAAGAAATATTAAACACATGATTAAACTACCTTTTTCTTTACTATCTCTTATTGAACCAGACTACCATGAATTTTGTAGGAATATCAGAAAAAAAATACTGAAAGACATTGCAGCTTTCAACCTCTTTCTAAATTTAATGCTGAAAAGGGGGATATAGGTTTTTGTTAAGTATGTGTTTCTTAATTATCTTCTATGATGTTAGACTTGAGACCAGGAGGAAGAGGAGAAAATGGGTGATGTGCCAGATGGACTCAAGCAAGGAAATATTGAGTGAAAAGGTGAACACAGGCAGTTACTAGCAGAAAAGGCATCCCCTTTTTCTGTTTCTCTGAATTTCAGTACTAGTGTGAGGTCCTGGATTGACAAGCCCACAGACTTGGGTCTCCTCTTTAGCCACAGTAACATTATACTGTGGGTTAGCTTTCTGTTTTTCCATAAAAACAGCCACAACATCAGAAATACTTCAAAAGAGAGTGAGGGAGAGGAGAGGAAAGAGGGAGTTGCACCGAAAGATTAACTAGACAGTACAAAGCAACAGGAACCGAAGGAGGCAAGAGCAATCCTGTACAATATTCCCAGCAGTGGGCTAAGAAACAGGAGCAGCTGGAGCGTATTCACCAAGTCATGGTGCAGACAGAAGGGCAATCCAGGTGGACAAGCCCAGGCTGCAGGGAGGGTGGGGTTGACTGCAGGACAGGGTGGGGTGGACTGCAGGACAGTAGGACAGTGTGTTGCCCACCAAGCACTCGCTTTGGTGCCACCCGGAGCAAGGCACTGGGGAAGACAGGTAGGAGGGAGACAGGGGGGCTTTGCAAGGGCCGGTGTGATTTCACCTAAGGTTATGTGGGAGAGGGAGGGAAAGCTGAGTTTCTCCCTGCCCTCCCTGGGTACTGCACTTTCTCAGCCTTCTTGACAGGAAGGAGCAGTTACATGGGAGACAAGCTGGTCCTTAGAGCAGAGCTACAAATGATTAATTGTATCAAGAAAAAGAAACAGTGTCTCCTTGCTGAGCTTTGTAACGGGCTTCATATAAATTTGCGTGAAATATTATGTGGGATTACTGCAGCCAGCCAGGAGTTTGGCTGCGGGAGCCAAAAAGAGGATGGGAGTCCAGCCAACAGGAGAAGCAGGAGATGAAGTGGATGATGTTTGCCAAGGCCAGGAGGAGAGCCAAACCATAGCTACAGTAGCATAGTAATGAGAAAAGGGAATTGCATTCAGCATTGGTTCTTCTTCTTATCATGATCACTACTGATCTGAATCTAACTGTCCTGCCCTCCCTCCAACCCTTGCCGCAGGCCCCAGCAGAATGTAGGATAACAACAGAAGGTAGAGAAAATAGCATATAGGCGTTTAGACATAATCCTGCTGGAGCCCACATCTGGTGTTGCGTGAAACCACTTACCCACCCACTAGTGCAGATCAGACTGTTGTAACAGATGCTCTCTTCCTCCTCAGAAGGGATGTAGGGAAGGGGGTGGGAGGGTGCAGAGGTGGGAAGGTGCAAAGGGAGAAGGGAGAGGAGTGACCCAAAATGTCATATTCCAGGTATTTTAATCACAACAGTGCATTAAGGACAGTAAAAGAGAATTGGAACTTCAGGATGTCATTTGTTGGATCCTCCTGCTTTCTCCCACTCCCACACAGTGCTCAACTTTGGTACCCATCTTGTTCCAATCTTGGTTCTCATTCATCTGCAAAGAAGATCCTGCCCTTTAAAGGTAGAGAAGGGTGCAAAGGCAGCTGGGTCACTGGCTGTTCTCCTGTCCCTGCCCCTGGGGAGTCCCTGGTGGATTTAAGCAGAGAAGTCTCACCTGGGGCTTCACATCTATGGACACATAAGGTGTGGCAAAATTTGAACTTCATATCTCACCCTTATTTCCTTTGGGGAACATATTGCAGTCCCAGACCTGAGCATCCTTCCCAGAAAGCTGCATCTGGATCCAGACTTGGCATCCTCAGTCTGTAATGACCTGAACTCAGCCTCTTTCCTCAGAAATAGTTCAGATCTTAAAAAGCTTTGTGCTCTGGGATTCTTTCTAGGATTTCTGATTCTGCACAAAACCACCTTGGCCTTCATGTAACTAATAACTGGTGACAAAAGATTTGAATCAACTTTCCAAACACACATATTTTTGTAGCTGAGCTACACTCTGAAGGTGCTCTGCAGGCAACAGCCCCTCTTGGCAAGCCAATGGAGAACCTTACCATTCTCTGTACCAAATGGAACGGCAGTAAGACTGCCTTAGACAGACATCATGCTTTGCCTACCTTCGGGGCCTTCACCCCATACGATGTGCTGCTTTCCCCTGGGATTGAGACTTTCTTGGCAGGGGTAGGAAGTGGGGTACACTTAAACTGTTGAGGAATAACCTACAGTCCCAGCCTGTGTACACAGACAACCTCCAGCCTGGCTAAGAAAAGGGCGTGTTTTTTCTCTCCTTTTTCCCTCCAGCTGGAACGAAATTTGAAATCTTCTCATAAACGCAAACTGAGAGATTCTTGTTTTCTCAAAGGACACAGGGCAAAGACTTGAATTTCTTCTCCAAGCCAACATTGAGGGAGTTTCCCTCCTGGAGGGAGGGTGCTTGCCAGCCTCACAGGGCGTCAGAGTGCCTGGAAAAGGGCAGCACCAACCAAGAGCGCTCTGTGTTGCTGGCTGGGGATTCATCCCTTTGCTCTCCAGTGGCACCTCCACAACAACACTCTTGTCTCCCGTCATTATCACCTGGTCAGTTTGGTTTCTCTCCTGCCCTTGCTCTTGAAGAAAGATGTAGATTTTCTGGTGTACTCCGTCAATTCTAGTGCTAGCTCTGCTTTATTTGAGATCACCACTGTCCAAAGAAGCTTTAGAAAAAATTATACACAGCTTTCATTAAATGTTTCAGGAATGGTTATATTTCCTCGTGCATAGAAATATATGTTGAAATTTGGCCTATGTCACACATGTAGTTTCACTGGGGACATAAATTAAACTTTGTATGTTTAAAAGAAAAATCCACCACTAAAGTAGCTCGTCTTCAAAAAAAACAAGATTTGAAAATGAACTGGTTTGAGGTTAATGAAAAAGATTCCTTGTAGAAGCAGACATCCTGAAAAGAGTGTAATATACACAGATGGGATCTCTCTTGCTTTGTTTTCATTTCCTTTTGCAGTCTTTTTGCATTTTAACAAGTTAATTTGGGCACTGTAAGCCAATGTTGGCTGTGCATCTACAGCCACTAAACTACCCGGGGCTCTCCCCTTGCAGAGGTCAGATCACTATCAAGGTCTTTGTAGAACCACCCAGATTCTGGAAGTGGTGTTTTTTGTTTTATTCATCATGTTCTGCCCCTCTCACAGCAAAGCATTTCTTAACTTGGTCTGAATCGAGACAGAGTGAAAAGTAAATTGTTTGCTCTTTCTCTTGAGGCTGAGCCCAGGGTTTTGTTTCCTTAATGTGTTCAAATGAACTTCAGGTTTTGCGATGTGGCCAAATACCATGATCTGTATTTCTGTTTTAACAAAAGCAACTTTTCTGCTCAAGATAAACAAATGTATTTCTCTCTGTCAGCTAGCAAATGGTAAACTTTGTTTCCATCTCCCTGAGTACCTTCTAAACAGCCATCTAGCCTTCCTCTCTCTTTCCCTTTTGTATTTGACAACCATGTGTATAGGGTTTTGGGCAGACACACCTCAAAAGCCAGGACCTCTAGACTACTCAGGTCCTTTACTGCACATCACATTGGAATACAAGCAGCAAAGACCAACTACCTCTAGATAGTAGCTCTTCACCCTCCTAGCTTTCCCCAGGAAGAAAGTCTTCTTTACCTGTGAAGGTACCTTTGCATTTGCTTACCAAAAAAACCCAACCAACCAACCAAAAAAAAAACAAAACAAAAGTTTTGATTCAATGATCCTGTATAGTTGGCTTTGCTGCCTTTCTTCACTCTGCATAGAATGGCCTGATACACAATCAGACGTGTACAAACTACACCCTAGGAGAGAGAAGTGTCTTTACTTCCGGCAAGCAACAGCCTGATACAAGGTGAGATTAAACAGTAGTAGGAATCATAACAGAGCTGTGATCTGAGCTATAGAGAATTGGAGTTGAAAGCTGAGTAATAAGCCAGTTTATCTGGGCTCCTCCATAAAAGAGCTACTGCTGTAACACATATGTAGCCTAATGGCACTTGAAGGGGTTAACACACCTGGAAAGTGAGTTTTCAAATGAATTTCTTTTCCTCTTGGCCTCGACATAAGGCAATGCTCTATTAGACTTGACCTTTCTTAATGTGAATTAGCAGCTCAGTGAAACAGGATCCAGAACTCTGAGTCCCTTCCCTCTTCACATCCATGCATTAATGTAACAAAAGCAAAAAGGTGTCAGGAATGCTAAGAATAACTGGACAGATCTTGCTCCAATTTTGGATAAAATATAGGACCCTCCAGAAGTGGAAGTAACTCAGTTACTTCTGAACTCTAGGTAAGGCAGGCATTTTTACTCACCCCTCTCCAAACCACAAAAAAAAAAAAAAAAAAAAAAAAAAAA
>VWZK01003105.1:14581-41657 GCA_013396935.1 Baryphthengus martii | reverse complement strand
AAAAAAAAAAAAAAAAAAAAGACAAATTTGGGTACTGAATTTAAAATAAAAAATAAATCAAATAAAATTCAATGAGTCAGTTCATCATTACTGTAGGACAAACAAGACAAAATGCCAAATGATCTCTCTAGAATATAAATTACCTTTTCCCACCTGAAAAAGGTTTGCTTAATGACTTTAAATATAAAAGTGCCCTCTCACCCCTTTTTCACTGCTGTCCTGGGAGGATTTCCTCACCCATTCCCCTGACTCAGTCTTGTCACCTTGGTCCTACGCTGTCTCAGGAGGTAATGGATGGAGCCCAGCTAGACATGAAGATGTGCCATCCAGGAAACCAGACCAAAACTGGTGTGTATAAAAATGTGTTTGAAGAGAGCACAGGATGACAGGGAGGGGGGAGAGGGAGCAGGGGATGTTTTTCAGCCAGTGCTTTCCTTCTCTGCTTCTTCTCACAGCTGCTTGCTGTTGCCCAGCAGCCTAGAGAAAGAAATATATATATATTTCTTTTTCAAGGGGGGTGAGAAGGACGAATGATAACCAGATCCTTATGGCACATATGCCTTGGGGNTGCTCAAGGCTTTGCTTTGGGTGCTTCTGGGGACTTGCAGGCCCTTTAAAGGACTGGATTGGAAATACATATGTGGAGAAGGCACTGCTGCGTTCTTTGTTCCTCTTGCAGGGCATGTGTGGTGGTGTGAAGGAGGTATTTTTTCTTTTCTAGTGAGCAGAGAAGCCTCCTAGAAAACCACTTGCTGCCAGTGTTTCATAGTGAATGTTACCCACATTATCCCTGGCAAAGAAACATAGCCAGCTTGGAAATGGACATTATGAAAGAAAAATAATGGCTCAGCATTTCGTCCTCAGTGGTACAATAAGTTTATTTTCACTGTGCCATGGAATGAGCAGGAGACGTAGGGCTGCTGAACTGTACTTCTGGATCTGATCTAGTATCACAGAAAGACTTCATGCCATGTGGATGTGCCAGCTTGACAGGAGCAGCTTGGCACCTTCTGCCATGTGCTGCCTTGTCTGGTGCTAAAATCCACATTCACAGTTTTGCTCAGAGTCTCTTCAATACCTCTGCCTTTCCACTTCTTCATCAGAGCACTAGCCTTCCCAGGCAAAGGAGGAGATAAGAAAGGGATGTGTTGGTTCAGTTTCTTTCTTTTGTAACAGGAATATTGACATTTGGAAGCCTCTGTCTCAATATTCAACCTCAATTAATCTTTCTTTTTTTTACCAGAGGGTTGAACCACCTCAAAGTCATGTTTTGTTCTTGGAACATCACTGTAAATGTGACACAGAAGATTGCTGATTTGAGACTGATTCAATGACAGGAATATAGGTAGAAATTCTACTTCAGGTCAGAAAGTGAAAATAAGTAGGTTACTTTCTTCTTAGCTCCTAGTAGGCTTGTGTTTGTCTGAGAAATTAAACCAGTTGACAATCTCTGTATAGGACAACTTCAGGCTTCAAGCACCATAAGAAAGGTTCTCATGCATTGGCAAGGTTGTGTGTATCTGTGTACACAAACTATCCTAGGACTTTGACTAACTCCTACTGCTAATCCTTCACTTTCCTGTCCTAACTAATAAAAATCAGGCTATGATCATACATGTCCAGCTATGGGCAGGATGCTGCCTTTGTGATCTGAAAGCCAGTCAATTTGCTGACGTGATATGAAAGGCGTTTGACATGGATGGAAACTATTTCTGAACCATGCATCTGGTTCAGGAAGAAGAAATAATTTTTAAGCCAGCTCCGCCAGACAACCTGAAAAGCAGCTCAGAAGTCATTACCTTCTGAACAGTGTTATAAGAAATTTTTATTTAACCTCATTTGGCTTTGACTTCTGTGTCTTCCTACTTGCATCATATGTTTTGGGTTTTTTTTAATTCCCAGAGTAAACAATAAATATAGAGTAAAGAAAGGAGTCAGCAAAACAGAAAAACAGAACTATCTGCTAGCCTATTGACTCTACATTTTCCTGAAGTTCCCATGAACTTCAATGGGAAGTTTAGAAACCAGAGATGGAAATGCCCTATTAAATAATCCTATCTATTCCACTGCCAAAGCAGGTTCAAGTATGGGATATCATTAGCCAAGTTACTTTCCATTTTCCAGTTTGGTCTTTTAAGTAAGTCGATTGTATGTACATCAGATAGTGTTAGAGGAGAACCATCTAATGATCTAGAAGCTGAAGAACTTGCTTGGTTCTCCAGAGTCTTGTTTACGAAGATCAGCTGACGAGATGGCTGTGCATGATCACATGATCAGCTCTGCCCTTGTTCATAGGTGTCACCCTAAACAGCGGTAGTTGTAAGTGGTGAGTTACTCAGATAACTGGCTGAGTATGAAAGGTAAAACCGCTAACAACAAAAACCAAAACAATGAAATCGGAAATGGTTTAAGAGGAGAAATGATTAAGACACAAAGAGAACTTGATGACTGAACAGAAGCCAAATACCACGCAATGAACAGTTGTTTATTTCAGATCAGCTGGACGTTGGCTTAAACTAGTCAGCATAGAAGCTTCACAGCAAGGAAAGTGGCACTAGAAAAACAATTCTGGCTCCAGGGTCTAGGGGTTGTTCAGCTCAGTAGCTTTGTCCATAATGTTCTCACTGGTTTTGTTCCATTCTTAGTGTTTGCCAACAGGATCCTGGCTTTTCTATTTGACAATTTATTTCGTATGAATTTAGAGCTGTTGAAAGGTGCTAATTTTTCTTAGATACTAGCTTCTCTTTATACCTATGAAGTAGGCAGCAGGTCAGCAAGCTTCCCCTGGCTGTCCTACCAGGATTTCCTAGTCCTGAGAAAAGAACTTGCTGCCCATCTTACTCATCCTCAAGACAAGTAACAATTTCTACAATGTTTTTTCTATTCCTTTCTCCACTGTCCATCCCAGCCAGCTATAACAACAATTATAATATAGTGTCATAGTGTAATATAAACACTACTGACAAACTTCATATAAATTCCATTGGTCATTAAAATAGATCACCACTAGCTGTAGCTAGGCTTCATTTTATTAGTGATAGTAGGGAAATCATCAGGTACATCACTGATGGAGACCTGACCAGGTTTTAATTCACATTATATCTCCAAGAAGAGAAAAGCTTGTTAGGACAGCTTAGTCCAACAGCAAATATAGAGATTATCAGAGAAACCTATGCAAGAGCTGGTTCCTTCACAGTTCACAGGCATCTCAAGGACATGTGTTTCCTCTGTGTTGACACTTCAAAGAAGGATGGATAGTTTCTGAAGGAAACCTTGAGGGGTTAACTGATTCCATGAGACCATAATGAAGTAAAACAAACAAGATGGTTACTCTTTGAAAGTCAGAAATAATTTATAAACAGAATGTTATAAGCCTACTTAGGCCTAAGCATCCATGGGACAGAATGTAGAAAGCTCTGGATGGCCTTTTCAGCTCACAAATGAAAGTCAATTGCCATTAAAAGGTCCTTTGGTAATAAATAAATAAAAAAATTATATTTTTACACACATGGTAACACCAACAGGGATGCTATACAGTTAGTTGCTTAGCTGCTTATGGAAAAGTATTTGAAAAGCACCTTTGTGAAACTGCCATGTTTCTTTCAAGATTTTACTTTCAAGATCAGCATGATTTTCCATTCTAGCATTTCTTACTGGCTATATATGCATATAACTCACCTGACTTCAACAAACAAAGATCCCAAAAAAGTTCAATGTGAAGATTACAGCAGTTTAAATCAAGAGCAGGAGTCATTCTGATGGATACCAGGATTATGCTGTAGGGCATTTAGCTTAGGCCTCTACTGAAATGAAGAAAAGTGGGTTTGGTTTTAAGGGGCAAGAAGATAAACAAAAAAAATATATGAATTGACTCTGTAGTTCCCAAAGTCTTATCTTCTTGTTTATGCCAAATAAAAATTATATCACCTGCATTATTCCTTTGCCATTCATCTCTGTCTTTTTCTCAACCCTAGCCAGATTCATTCTCTTTCTTATTCTCCTATTTAGCTTTACCTTCTAGCTGGAAACAGTTGCCTCCTGAAAATATAGCTGTTTAAAATATATATGCACTTAAATGCAGAAACCACTTACATGGACAAATGTGCTATGACTCCAAATATGTTGTATTCATTATTGTCATATCACAGGCATAAGAAGGTATCTTGGAAGTAACTGGCTGTCATGCACAATTTCCAGCTTTACACCAGAATGAGAAGCTGCTGTCACTTACTGCTTCTGAGCCCGGTCCTGGGGAACAAATACTGCATAGGCTTTTATGCGATATATTGCACACTTTGATGATAGTAAATTGCAGAGAATGTTAGACATCCGATATAATCGGATATCTTAAAGGATCTTCTAGGAAGCAAAGCATCTCCAGGGTAGAATTACAGTCTGATATGCTGCTGAGTGGATTTTATTATTAAAAATACATGGTAAATTATAGGCCCCATATGCTTCTGATTTCACTGATTTTAAAAATAGAAAGTGAAAGCTCCCAGCTGGGGGCACAGCTGCTGCTAAACGCTAGTAGAAATCATAGCCAGGGGTGTCAGTTGTAAATGCAGCAGCCTGCAACTGAAGTGGTGGGAGAGTTTTGTTTCCCTTTAGTCTGCAGCTGGATCTTTGGAGACGGGGGGAGCCTTCCACAATGCCTGAAGGATCAACTTCTCTGAGGCAGATGCAGACATGTTTAGCTGTAAGATTCTCAAATATTGTCAGTGCAGCCAACACTGTATTTCCAGGAACCTGTTGTTATTGTTGCTGACTTCTTGTAAAATCATTCAAGTTCAATCACTTAAAAAAAAAAAATGCATCCATACGGAGTGTCAGGATGGAGCTGGGCTAGAGGCTTCATGACACGAGGTGTTGGGGTGAAGAGGAAGGCCAGCTATTGAGGACAGTTGAGGACGATTTTAATGATCTACAGAAACACTGAAGGGAAGTTAAGAGAGGAATGGAAAGTGGCTGTGTTGTTCTTTTTGCACAAGTGCCAGCACCTCCCCCCAAGTAATGTCCTGTTGCCTTCTAGATGGAGGATTCTGTGGGAAGCAGGCTATTATATGTAAACTATTGGGAGGGACAGCTTTGGAGATCAAGCATCTCCTCTTACAGTAGAGACTAGCTTGAGTTATCAGTGCCAATGCAACAGAAGAAAAAAACTATTCAGTGCTTGTTTGTGCTTTATTTGCAGTGTTTCATATGCACATACTTGCAAATAAATCCTTATAAATATCAGACTCATCTTCTTTCCAATCTCCTGTACAAAATTGAAGGCTTTTGTATAAATGGACTTTAAAATGTAAATGTAAACACTTCATTTGCCTCTCCTCTTTTAAAAGAGAGAAGAACGAAACTGTAAAAAGTGCCTGTTGGTGAGGCTCTGTGCAGGGTCTGTGTAATGAGAGACTCCAAGGAGAACAGTTTCTACACAGCTGCTGCCTCTTGATCTTTAATGTCTGCAGTGCTCCTGACTTGTACAGAGGGGGAAATAAGTAATGCTATCTTGTTTAATCATGCTGTCTCCTACCTTGCTTAGTATTTAGTAACTGGACTGGACCACCTAACTTGAAGACCTGCTTTAAAGGCAAGTCTTTGATGGCAGAAATCCTGGGTTGGGAAATTTTTGAAACAAGAGCACCCTCTAATGGAAATAAGAAGGAAAGAGCAACCACGGGCAGCTACAGTCAATATACATTTTCTCTTCTCTGAGTATTTATGCTAACTTTTCTGCAAGAATTAATTCATCTCATGTTCTCAAAGGAGTGGTTAGATATTATGCCCTTTTTAATGTAAAACAGAGAAGAATTTTTTTCACTTCAGATCAAAGCTTACAAAAAATAACCACCTTCTACTCAGAATCCAAAATCACTTCAACAACCGGAACAGCTAAATAGCATATTGACATCTTCTGGTCCCAGATATAAGTTAGGACTGGAGCTCTGGCTGCCAGAGAGGCCACAGTCCACCTTTAGCTCGCTTCTGTTTAAATTAGCTATTTTTCCTGCTGCAAACTGCATCAGCAGCAAATTATCTTCTGAGCTGCTGGTGGTGCTCTGAGGGAGCAAGAATTGGCATATAACATGGGAGGACATAGCATTTACTACTCCGTAGGCACTTATTCTTGCACAATTAGTCAATATTTCTTTCATACAAAGTAGTGTAGGCGCTCAGTGTGAGCTGCAATCAAATTGCTACGACTATGTTAGCAAGCCTTGTCTTACAGATCAAAAGAAGTATTTCACAGACAGTGAAAAATAAAACAGAAAGACTGTGCCATTCAACTAGGAGGTCTCCCAATGATTTTACTGCCTGTCCAGATGTCTCCTGATTCTCGTACAGAAAATGAATGATGGTGTCCCTGCAGAAAAAAGAAATTTTACGAGTGTTTATGAAGTTTCTTGTCTTGGTCTTGCTCTTTCTCATCCTCTGCTCTGTTGTGTGGTTACAGAGGTCTAAGAACTGTGAGGAATGAGTTTGTCACAGGAGCCTATATTCTTGTAGTATCGGAGGACTTTTGAAGGGTGCCACTGCATATGCTTGCCATTTAATCATCAGCCAATTTCATTTTGCCCTGAGCACCCACAGGCCTATGTGATACAAAGGATGTGCAAGCCCTACAAAGCCACATCAAACAGCAGAGGTGTGCTATGTCCAGGCATGCCGGCTGCACCTACTGAATGAAACATGCTCAAGCATTTCCTGAGAAAGTCTGGTGAGTCAAATCAGGCCAGTAGCACATCCCAACTGTGTGCAACGTCTGTTTTTCTTATGTTTCTTGTCAATAAAATAACTAACACTGATTGCCTCAGCTTTAAAACTTGCATGTGTAAATCAATGCTACATCTGTATTATAACATCCACATGGACGCTGGTGTAGTATTGTAGTTAAGGCTGCAAAACAGTTTTTGCTCCAAGTCCTGTATTTTCCCTTGCTCTTGAGTTTCTGAAAGGTTCTACTTTCTAGGCTGAAATTTTCCATCACTGAGCTCAGCCAAAGGCTTCTGGGAAAATGTCTGAGGAAAATCCATTTGACCATTCTGTGAAAGTGGAAAACAAAACAAAACTCCTCTGGAAAATTATTTAGAAATATAGTAACTTTCACATCCAGTGAAGAAAACAGGAGCAGAAAACACAGCTGTGCTTCAATTAGGAAGCTGATTAGGATGTTTTAAGAGCATGATTCCTGATTCACTCATATTAGCTTTACCTTGCTGTATCTCTCCTGATTTCATTCTTAGCCTATACTGATTTAGGTGACAGTGGAGTAAGATACTATTTTACCATGGTATTAGAGCTATCTTCTGGTGTGTGCTGTGAATGTGATGTTACTTAGAGAATGTGAGCATCATCACTGTGTAAGCAACACGTACAGTCCCTACCCTTTGGCCTGTGCTCTGAGGTGTAGGAGCTGCGACACTTTGTGACACTACAGATCTGCCGAACAAACTGTCCTGTTGCAAGTGTCATTCAAAACCTGAGGGAAAAAAAAAATCCTCTTAGGTGACTTATATCTAATCCAGAGTTCTCACACATGATTATGATAAAATAAATTTTAATTGGTAAGTACTCTCTGTTCTGTTTGGTTTTTTTTTGTGTACATGCTTATGTTATTGCTAGGTAAAGAGGAACACAGGAGGAAAATAGATATTCCTATAGATTAATACTATTTTGTTCACATTTCTACATATTTCAATGTCAGACATACCTGTTCCTTTTTTTTTATCCGTATCTGATTCTGAGCAATAATTTAATATTCAGATGAGCCTAAACATAAGGGATGAGTTTCGTACACTTTCAATTGGGTCATGGTGCCTCTCAAGTCACTCACAAAATGAGGCCAGTGAGTGACTGTGGTGTAGTCATTTGCTGCGGTGGACACTGCGGATCAAGTCTCCAGTGAAACTTGACAGAGTAATGTTGATGAATTGCATCAGCTGGAAGTCTGGCTTGCTGGTGTATTTGGGAACTGTGGTGACGGAGGTGACTAATGTGTTGCAGTGTTTCTCAAGCTTTGAGGCTGAACATCCTGAGGAAACTCTGATCTCAGAGCAAACCTGAGGGAAGTGTCTTGTGTATGTTGTGGGAGAGGAAAGCTAGGAGGATGGATGAGAAGGAAAGGATTTTAGGGGATTTCTAACGATCAAGACTTGGCAAAATCAGATTTTGGGACAAGCTCACATTAATAAACAGAGCTTGTTTTGCTGAGTCTAGAGAAAAACTGACTTAGTGAGAAAGAAATGAAAAAGTTCTCGTGTTAGAAGTTTTAAAATGTGCTAGAAGATCTCATAAAGAAAAAGAAAAAGAAGAAAAAAAACAGGCAAAAGTTCACATTTCTACATCTCTTTTTTCTGCTTTTTAGTCTTTAAACAAATGAGTCCTTTCCAAAGGAGGTCTTTAGTGTTTACGTCTTTGAAAGAGAAACTGTTTCATCAAATCACTCTGTGGAGCTAATTTTTACTGTGGGGGTCTTGGGCCAGAGCCTTCAGCATGGCTGAGCTCACTTATCCTATGGACAAACTGAATAGATGAGTGGGTTGCACCATTTTTGGAATTCCTTCCTGATTTGTTTGGCTGCTTCACAGTGATCAGCATGGTTAGTGCAAGTAATGGGGAGACAGAGGAGGGGAAGGTAGAGGGAAGGGGGCGAACAAAGCACTTGATTTACCTGGGTCAGAGAAATTGCTTGGGCCACTGAAAGCTACCAGCAAAACTCATTTTGCAGGCTTCCGTCTTGTACTTCTTTAAAAACATTATCCAACTTACTTCCCAAGAACTTCAAGTCTAGGAAAGTCAGGAAATGATGTAGGTCAGGAGAACAATGATATGATGAGAAAGACATGGAGGGCAAGCTTCAGTGTGACCTAGCACATTAATTGTTCATAGTAGCCACTATGAGCAGCTCAAAATACATCTGTTTACCTCCTAACTTCAACGAGCAAGATGCCACTAATGCCAAAGGGAAGAGTTGGGGAAATAAAGTCCCTCGAACTTAGGGCCAAAGTGCAGCGGTGTTTGTATCTGGAAAGCTTAAACGTGGGAGCCCTCCTGTGGTAGTTTTTAGAAGTATGTTTTCCATCAGAATAAAACAGTCACCAGAAACGTGTTGAAGTCCAAGTAGAGAGCAACATAGTCCTAAGAGAAAACTGCATCTGTGCTTGGTGGGTATGCGTGTGCATGTATACACAGCTACCAAATGTTAGCGGCAAGCCAACCACATAGTCCTTGTGCTTAAACGAAATTTAACCCCAGCACAGCTCAGCAAATTAAGCTTAACCTTGAACACTGAAGCCACTTACACTTCTGTGAGTCTGACATGCTGACTGCAAGCACAGAGCCATTGTGCTCCTGTTCATTTGATCCATTTAAATCTCATTTAATTGCACAAATGAAAGTGGGAAACAAAATATCCTAATGCTCCTTACTGACTGATCTTTCTAAACAGGCTTAATGCAGAGCATCTCCCTCCTTCCCTGCTCAGCCTCTGCTGTAAGAGGCAGAGCTCTGCTTTCCAGAGCTCCCCTGACTGACTTCTGAGCACATGAAACCATGGTCAGAGCCAAGGATGGAAGTGGCAATGTGGAGAAAGAGGAATAGTGCTTTCTACTTTCACAGTTGACGACCAGTTGGTGACATTGTAGGTGTTCCCTGGGAAGGTCATACTGTGTTGTTCGGATCTCTTGTTGGACATGCAGCCCAGGAGCAGTTTTCCTCCTGGAACAGGGGCTCAGAAGATGCTGCAGGCACAAGGTCTTGGTGGGAGAACTGCACATCCATGCACGGATGCACCTTGCAAGTTAGGACATATATGCTGCTCAAGGCTTTGCTTTGGGTGCTTCTGGAGACTTGCAGGCCCTTTAAAGGACTGGCCTGGTAAAATGTACGTCTGGAGAAGGCATTTGTTCCTCTTGCAGTGTACATGTGATGGTGCAAGCAGAAAGCCATAGCTCCTGTTTATTTGAAAGGCTGAGGGTAAGGTATATCCTCTGTGCACCCAGAGCATCAAACTGAGCCAACCAGCAAAGGAAGGCTGAATGTTATATATGAAGTTAGCCCCACTCAGAAGTCTGGCCCAAACCTGATACGTGACTTGCAGGATTTATTTGAAGCCTATAAGAGAGCGTATGTCCTGACTGGGCCTGAAACCATCTCACTCTGCTGATGTGGTGAATTTGCAGAGCAGGCTGAGGAGTTCGAGGTTGTACACAGGGCAAGCGCCACCATCAGTGGTCATACTATCTGGAAGCTCCCTCCGGTTGGGTGTTGTTGCAGGTACTGCCAATGGTTGGTGACACATGGTAAAGGTCTGCAGATACAGCTGAAACAAAATTTTGTTTGGGGGTTCAGTGATTGCCACTCACCTACACAGATGACTCAGTAGTCAATGGATTTACAGCTGTGATAACTGCCCGCCAAGTGGCAAAAACTGATTGGATGGGGGCACTTGGGTGTTTCATTCTCTGCTGAATTCACAGTGGCTTTTTTTTGTCCTGGCTTCTAGTGTTATGATCTGCCTCTGAGCTTTGCACTGCAGACTTAACAGATGTGACCACCCTGGGCAAATCGTATTTGTCAGCTGAGAGTGCAGGAAAATAGTACCACAATAATTGCTATTTTCTCAGTATTTGTGAGCGGAGAGAGGGTAGGATTGACCCTTTTGGAAGCATCACACATTAAAATCACATAAGCTGGTCATGAATCCGCTCTCTAAGGGTTGTGACTTCATGCCTGCATTGTTAAGCACAATGGCCGTATCTTATTAACAGCAATGTGTTTTAACTGAAACAGACATTTATTAATTATTGATATTGCACTAAGAGGAAGACTTAAGAAACTTATCTCTAAAGTCAGAAAAGATTGGATTTTTTTTATATTTATGCCCAAAGTCACAAAATTGTTACATTTTACTGAAACCAAAAAGCCTTGTGGACAGAAGTAACACATGTTGCCACATACTGCAAATGTACGCACTGGTTAACCAGCACCCATTTTTGTGCAGGTTCCAGACCATGTTCTGAAATCCACTTGGTCAAACTAGAGCTTAAAGAAACTTGAGTTTGCTTGTTCAAGGTAGCAGCATCCAAAGGATTGAACCTCAGTGTAATTACTATGTAAGAGGACATATGCAATGTAAAGGATCTGTTTTTATCTTAGATGTTCAAAATAATTTGGTGTGCAGCACAAAATTATGACAATTAAGTAGAACCATTTTTATAATCTTAGTCACTGGATTAAAGGTTATAAATTTGAATTCATTCATAAAGAAATGTTTTAGAAGAGACTTTAATCTCTTTGGGTTAATGAATGTGCATCTGTGGTAAAGCTAATAGTGAAAAATTGTGAAGGTGCAACTTTGTCTGTTGTGATGAACACAAGCACAAATATATATGTGCCGATACCTGAATAAAAATCTCTTTAATGATCCTCTCTTTTAATTATATTTCAACTTTTATTCCTTTATGTCCTCCTTTGCTCTTTACACAAATACCCAGAAGAGAAATTCATGCATGAGGAAATTAGATGAAAAAGGGCTAGGAATCACTGATGTTTCACTGTCAGCGGCTTCAGTGAAACTTAACTAACGTTTAAGTGACCACTGCTGAGGACTGAATTTGACACATAGTGAACTAATATGGCAAATCTTGATATTTTGAGACTGGCAACACCTGGCAAGTTAACAGTCACCTACTGTGCAAGCCCAGGGCATTTTTTTCCCAAGCAAAGTTTCACGGGGCTTCCAATTCTGAATTCACACATGCTAATAGCTGAATTACACATCTTGTTTGTTGCCATTGCCTAATTATAAAATGTAATTCTCCTCTCCTAACAGAGAAGAGAAAGTAAAAATATTTTTCTAAACATAAATCTTGATTACACAGTTTGATATTTATAAAATTAAGGCTGATGATGCTGTTGTGTAAGGACAATTTCCCATCACAAAAAAAACCAACAATAAATTAAAGTGGAAGATTAGGATGTTCTCTAACATTACGGAAATAAAGGATATCCTTTGAGAAGACTAATGATTCTGAAGGGATCTGACATAAGTCCAACCAGGACTGGTCTTGATTTCCTTGTCCAAGGAAAGTTCTTTCTGGAAAGGATTTTTGCCATATATGCTGCTTTAAAACGTCTTCTAAAACTATATTTTTTTATGTCAAGTTTCTATGGTTTCAAAATTAAAATTAAATTAAGTTTTTTTAAAAAAATGAAAATGTCAAGGCCAAGTCTTTAAAAAAGCGTAAGCCAGTTTTCCATCCCATACAATATGTTGTAGAGACTGACAAGTTTTGACAAATGCTCTTTCTGATACATATAATATCACCTCCTTTCCACCTCTCATAGATAATTGTAAAACGAAGCCTTGCCTTATAATTTTATCAGGGAATAATTACTCCATTGGTGTAACTGTGATCAGACATGACCTTGTTAACTGCAGAATAAAAACAGAAAAAGTAATTTGGCTTCCAAGAGAAGAAGCTCTGTTGCTCCTGCAAGTATCTTTAATAATATTTACTTTAAAATGTACTTACTGGCAAAGAAAAATGTAAAATGTTTTCATTTCTGCATGTTTGTCCCAGCATGAAAGTCCCTCCTCAATTACTTGCTACAGCTAGCTCCCTGCCAAAAATGGTGAGGAGGGAGAGGAGTGGGCACACAGAAGAGAGCTATTTTAAGAAATAAGTTCTCAAGGCTCTTTACCTATTGTTGTTTTGCTGGGATTTTGCTCCTTGAGTGATTCCAGGGTAGAATGGGCTCTTTGCCATTCTTTGTGGGTTGGATATTGAGTGCTCATGTATGTACAGCAAGAATGGCTGCTGTAGCAAGAAGGTGTCTCACTCCAGCTATAGCCTTGTGCTTCCTTCTCTTTCTGTGCCAGAATGGTCATTCTCCTACAGTCTGTGCTAAATTACCATGACTGAGCAGACACTGCAAAACCTCAGTGCCTCTGAACTTGCAAGATCACGGAGAGCCTTGAATCTTTTTGAGTTTCAGTAACATCCCATTCCCTGTAATCTAGTTTTGACGGGCTGCATATTGCTTCTTTTTGTACAACCGGTACTTCTAGAAGTAGTAAGGTATTTGTGGGTGTCTGGCAAAGGGATCGCAAAATCTCATCCAGAATGTAAACAAAATACAGTTCTTCAATAAAATTCAATAAATACTGGCCAATATAAACCTGCAAAAAAATCAGACTGTGCCATGCAACATTAAACCTTGTGAACTCCTGAAATCTCTCACCTCAAGTATTTTTCAAAAGCACCAGCAAAGGTACAGTCTAATGTACACAAATACACGGAGACTGTGTTATGATGGTATATAGAGGCCAGTGAATGTACTTGCTTTTTATGTTAGGGAGCAACTTTTGAATCTGTCTGTGCACTTAGAAGATCCAGTCTCTAAACTCCAATTCTATTGTCAACAGTGTTTGGAAAATAAATTACCGTGGCTGAATTTGGAACTGATCCCAAATTCAGCTTAGTGCTCACTTCCTGATAAATGGTAGTAGAAAATTTAGACCAGCTAACATAAACATCAGCATCTGTGTCCATAGAGAGAAGGTACATACAATAATACCAGGTGAACATCGCTCAAAAGAATTGTGGAAGCCATTTAAATACTAGAATCCACTGTTCTTTATTTATACAGCACTGAAAGATGGCTTGTCTGAAAAACCCAGCTAGGCTGTAAGGCAGCACTGCTCCAACAGCACTTGTCTAGGTCCAGACCAAAAGTGAGTATTTTCCAGATCCCATGAGGACTTTATAAATGTGGTATAACCAAAATTGCTGTGGGAAAACTTGCACTTTTGATGATATTATTTTTTTAAGGAGCAGCTTGTAGTGCACGGATAGGGTCCCCAGTTGGAAGGCAGGTATGCAGAGCCAAGCAGAGCAGAAGATGACACTGTCTTTCCTTCTGACAAAACTTTAACAGCTGTAACTGGATACTGATGGGATTACCCATCAGATAGTGTTAAAATCTGAGTAACTTGACTTCTGAACAGAAATGCAACTGGACCAATGCTTGCAAGACACTGCTGAAAAAGTCATGAAGGAGTAATTTCTCTGTACAGGGAATTGCTAAGTTAGAGGGANTATGTTATTTAAGGGGACAGTGAAAAAAAAAAAAAAAAAAAAAAAAAAAAAAAAAAAGTAAGTATGGATATCAGTGGTCAGAGAACAAAAACAAGTTCTTCCTTCAAGTAGCATAGGTTTGGCCTGCAGCAAGAAAGCAGATCCAAAACCTAGATGTGACCTCCATGGCCACAGGGCCCATTTGGACTACTGTGTACCTTTTCTCCTTCAGCCATTCTGTGCACCTTTTAATGGGTGCTCTCTGTGGTTGAGTTTTACAGGAAAAGCTGTGCTCATACCATGAAAAGGAATGCCTCTGATATCTGGCCATCACATGATGGTGTTCCAGTTGTCATGACAGAAGGACCCAAAACATGGGATATATGTATAGAAACTATATGGAATTGTGTTTTTCAGCCTGTAAAAGAGATAACAGGAAAGCAGGTAGAGGCACTACAGGACAAATATCTGTCTAATGGTGGCAGGAAAGGAGGCAATTCAGAAGTTACTATTTGATATTTCTCATAGTATAAGAAGTAGAGAACACCGAAGGTAATTAGCAGGTGCAACAGCCAAAGAAAACAGAAGGAAATGCTTCTTTACAAAAAGCATAAATTGTTTAATGCATTCGTCTCTGTTTAAGGCTCAGGGCAAGCCCCACAGAGAAGGATTCCCATCAGCCCTCTCTCCCCCTCCCCCTTCCCTCCCAAGGTAGGCATACAAAGGGAAATGAGGAAGGAAGTGCCTCACACGAAAGTGGAAGTTAAGACTATGACCACAATTTAATAAGTAACAGAGATAAACAGAGAAAAGGAATATGAAGGGCAGAGGGATATACAAGCATATACAAAAACAGCTCTCGGATGGGGATGGATTGTGCAGAGCACATGGAGCCAGGCCCAGCTGCACTGAAGTGCACTCTCAGCACCACCACATCCTGAGTGAGAAAGAAGAAAGTGAAACCCCACCTTCCTGTCCTTTTATAGATTGTGGCAGGGAAGGGGAGGGAATACCAGCTGCCCTCTGATCTGTCGGGGTCCTACAGTTACCACTTCTCCATCCCCCCCTCAATTTGTTAACTCTTAAACCACAGCAGCATTGACAGAGGACATTGTGAAGGCCAAAAGTATGGTTTGGTTAAAAAGGAAACTAGATAAGTTCATGGAGAATAGACCTCTAAAGAGTAATTTAATTGGCATGCTCCAGCTTTAACCTTCTAGTGAAGAAACCCTTAAAACAGCTCCTGCTTTAGGCTGCAAAAATTTGGCAAGGTAAGAGTTATCTACATCCTTGCTCTGGCCTAAGACTTTTTTTTCCAAAGCATTTACTCTGGGGCACTGTCAGAAACAGGACATTGGACTAGCTGGACCTTTGGCTCCAGTTTCAAAGTATAGTAGGTTACAGCTGGACAGCAGAGCTGGAGGTATTCGTACAGGATATTCCTGCCATGTGGTGACTAATTAGAGAGAACCCAGGGTCTGCATTTTCAGGTCAGGACACTGTCTGAGGCATTTTCAGGCTCACCCCAGGTGTGCTGCTGAGAAATATGCTCTAGTGAAAAGTATGCAGTGGTGTGGCAGCAAAACCACAGCTGAAGCTCAGGTCTCCAGACAACATCCCAGTGATGAGAATTTTCAATGACGGAGCTCATTGCAGCTATTGTTCTCTGTTTTCCACTTAAACTGCTCTGTACTGACATGAAAGTGAGATGACTTTAGCTCTTTCTTTCATGCAAAATCAATGAATTGATTGTGTCAACACTGGTCATGAAATGACAATGGATCATGAAATGTTTTTCTGACTTTATTTTATGATACCTAAAGATGAGATAGTTACACAATTACAAATGTTTGGGCAAACCTTCAATCCTAGGTGTATTTTTGGTGAGTAGTCACCACCTATCATAACAGCAGCAACATGGCCAGTAACTGAAAAGAGGAGACTTGCTTAAGCTTCCTGGGAGCAGCAAGAACAGGTGATTTAGTATGTGGTGGTTCTTCTGCTAAGGAGCAGAAAGCCACTAAAAAGCCACTTCTTCTGCAAGGAAGAAAAATAGCTAAGTCCTCTTTTAGAACAAAATTGCAGTTTAGAGGAGGTTTGTAATTCAGGATGGATTGCAGTTTGCAAACATCTTCCCTGAGCAGGCATCTTCGGATAGATAACCAAGCCCCAGAAATTGATGTCAGTAGTCTTTGTGGAAGGTTGACGGTTAGGTTAGATAATTTTTAAAGGTCCTTTCCAATACAAACCGTTCTATGATTCTGTGATTCTAAGATTATTGCTATCACAGAAGAGGGCTGACAACAAGCTGCCCACGTAATTTCTCACCAAGAAATCAGAGAGCAAGCGAGAGACTATAAAGTTGTATAGATTGCTCAGAGGGGTAGATTTATCTATTTTTTTTTGGTATATCTTTTCTGGTTTTATCTGCTTTGTCTATAACAGTTTTGGGAGTTTTTCAGGTTATTTGTTTCAAAGCTAGAAGAGATGAGTCAATGAGTTTAATTGTTTAAGATTTTGAGTGGAGCTGAGAAGCTGTTTGCTAATGATTGTTACAATGAGCTCTTGATGATACTGCATAAGCTTGGTAGAATGGCTGTAAATTAACTCCACATGTGTTTATTTTTTTTAATGCATAAAAACATTTGTATAAACTTTACTTACCTGCAAGTATATCTAAATCACAAAATCACAGAATTGCTGATGCTGAGAGGGACATCTGGAGATCATCTAGCCCAAAATGGACTAGTCAGCTGGATCAGGTTGGCCAGGAACATTTTGAGTCATACTTTGAATATCCCAAAGGGTAGAGACTCCATAACCTCTCTGGGAAATCTCAGCCAGTGCTCAATCACTCTCATAGTAAAAATGTTTTTGTCTTGAGTTTAAATGGATTTTTTTATATGGCAATTTGTACCCATTGCTTCTTGATCATCATTGGACACCCCTAAGAAGAGTCTGGCTCCACCTCCTTTAATGTCCCTAGCAAGTATTTATAGACATTGATAAGATTCCCCTGAGCCTGCACTTGTTCAGGCTAAAAACCCTAGATCTCGCAGTGTCTCTTAATCCTCCAGTCTCTTAATCATCTTCATGGCCTTCTCCTGGACTTGCTGCAATACACCCATGTCTCTTTTGTGATGAGAAGTCAAGCACCAGGCACAGCATTCCAGATGTGGCCTCATCGGTGCTGAGTAAAGGGGACAGACCACCTCCATCCATATGCTGGCTGTGTTCTTCCTGATACAGACTAGGATATTTTTCCTTTGTTCAACTTGTCAAGTATGACCTCCCAGTCCTTTCTGCAAAGCTGATTTCCATTTGGTTAGTCCACAGACTGAACGGGTGCATGGGTTCATTCCTCCTCAGGTGCAGAATTTAGCAATTCCTTTGGTTAAACTTGTTCAGATTCCTGTCAGCATATTTGTCCAGCCTGTTGAGGTCCCTCTAGGTACTAGCACAATCATTTGGTATATCAGCCAGTCCTCCCAGTTTTGCAACACCTGCAGACTTCAGGCCATTAATGAAGATGTTGAACAGAACCGGACCCAGTATCAACCTCCAGGATACACCACTAGTGACTGACCTCCATGTGGACTTTGTGCCACTGACTAAAACACTTTGAACTCAGTAGTTCATAGGCTTTTAATTCACTTCTTCACTGTCCAGTGACCTAGTCTGTGAGGAAAATATGCCACCTGCCAGGAAATACGCCACCATCAACAGGGCTTAGTCCTAGGTTCCTGCTCGAAGAAGATTAGTTGCCAGTCTGCTGAGTAACTAAGTGATTTATTTATCCAACATTTGGAGCAGCTCAAGTTAGGCGCTTCTGGAGAGGGACCCTAAACCAAGAAATCCCTGGGAAAATTATACCCTTACAATCTAAATTCCCCACCCCTCACACAACAGTTTTGACTATTTGTGACACTAGGGTCTGGAGTCTTCCTGTTCTTCACTGGGTCCCTTTAATGTTTCTTCTCTCCAAGGTCGCTGCATCAGCTGATGATTGTAGCAGCTTTTCTTGCTTCCTTATCTTCCAGCTCAGACCAGCTCTGGGGCCTTATTTTACTTAACTATATAAAAGTTCAGCATATCTGGTTGAAAGTTTACAGTTTGCAGCCTAAGACTTCAGCACATTTAGCTGTTAATGCAAAGCAAGTTATGTTAAGCAAGTTCTATATAAGTAGCATACGAAATCACACAACACTTTGTTCATGAGGTTAATACAGGAGACAAAGTTGACATCATCTGGATTAACATCATCTAGGAAAATGCCATGGTATTAAAAAGACTGAGGGCTGTTGCAACACCCAAAATGTTTCTTGCTCCCTTTATATGACATATATGTTTGTGGATTTGAATCTTTTGTAATGATTTTTTTTGCTTGGTTAGATGTATTAAAATGTTTTATGACCTGTGGAATGTGGGTATTTGTGATGCAGTTATTCTGTGGATGTAGCTGTCACAGAATGTAGTTCAGGGAACAGGCCCTACTAGATATATTCTGTCCTTTTCCTTTAATAACAATTCTGGGTAATTTAGAGAGTATTATTGATATGCCATTGCTATGTGTATTCTCGCCTACAGTAAGATGTGAAAATCATAGAATCATACAATCATAGAATCATAGAATGGCTTGAGTTGGAAGGGACCTTAAAGATCATCTAGTTCTAACCCCCCTGCTATAGGCAGGGACACGTCTCACTAGACCAGGTTGCTCAGAGCCTCATCCAACCTGATCTTAAACACTTCCAGGGACAAGACATCTACAACTTCTCTGGGCAACCCACTCCCGTGTTTCACCACTGTAGAGTAAAGAGCTTCTTCCTAATGTCTAAGATAAATCTACCCGCTCTAGTTTAAAACCCCTTGTGCTATCACCACATACCCTTATAAAAACTCCCTCTCCAGCTCTCCTGTAGGCCCCCTGCAGATACTGGCAGGCTACTATAAGGTCTCCCTGAAGCCTTCTCTTCTCCAGGCAGAGCAGACCCAACTCCCTCAGCCTGTCCTTAATAGGAGAGGTGCTCCAGCCCTCTGATCATCTTTGTGGCCCTCCTCTGAGCCATCTCCAAGACATCCATGTCCTTCTTGTATTGGCAGCTCCAGAGCCGGACACAGCACTCCAGGTGGGGTCTCACGAGAGCAGAATAGACACACAAATTCTACAAAGTTTTTCCAATAAAATGCAACATTAATTCTTGGCTAAGAAATTTTAATCCTGGAATGAAGGTTTCAAAAATTAAAATTAAATTATTGTCTCTCCCATAATGTCATCATGTGCTAGTAGTCACTGTGCTCACCTACAATCCAGTTTAGCATTCTCATATGCTCCTTAATATTTGCAATGTGGTATTTATTTGCAATACCCTACAAGAATTACAGAGAGCAGCAAAAAAGAAGACATAATACACAAGCAGTCACTCCGGAAACAACGTTAAAATTAGGCATGTATTTCAGCATAAACAACTTAGTGATTAGACTCCTGCCCTGGGTTTTACTTAACTGTCTTCTAGGGAGAAGGATGGAAGGCGTTGGCCAGAAATTTTGTGCTTATATGGAGCAGCTACTTAACAGAAATATAAAATGGAACACTTGTGTCTGTATAGAGTACTTAGTACAAAGACTTTCATCCCAAAAGTTCTCGCATTTGTTCTGCTAGGTTTTCTAAAGCAATAAAAGTTTGCAATAAAATAGTACAAAACATTCCATTTTTTTCCAGTTTTTAACAGGAAATATACATTTATTGTTGAAAACAATGGGTTTTAGATCCCTGACTTGCCCTCTTGCCTCCTGTCCCAATAACAACACTATTAACTCTATTAACACTCTGAAACTAACGGTATAGAAAACCCCATTTGTTTAGTTTTGTTGTTCATGAAGGAATATAGAGTCTTTATGGGTTTTTTTCAGGAATATTGAAGGTGCAAGTCAGCAGAAAAGAGGTCATTTTTTCTTAAGACAGTCAGGGTAAAGATTCTACCAAAGGGGGTCTAGAGGAGTCCTGAAGGGATGGAGCAACTGAGACAAATCAAGACACCATGACAGTCTGTTGGCAGAGGGAGTGTTCCCTGCATGATTGATGCAAAAATGGAAAACATGTTCAGTAAGGAAGAGAATATGAGTTTGTGAATTGTACTGATTTTTCTAGAAGATAGCAGTTAAAATGAGGTTTAACA
The DNA here is from genome assembly GCA_013396935.1 of Baryphthengus martii. NCBI lineage: Eukaryota > Metazoa > Chordata > Aves > Coraciiformes > Momotidae > Baryphthengus > Baryphthengus martii. The sequence goes on along the minus strand of VWZK01003105.1, from coordinate 21,400 downwards.
GAGGGCCTGTCATAAAGAGAAGTGATTGCCAGCTTCCCACTAAGCATAATTCTGTTATATACAAAAGGAATTGTTCTGTGCAAAGAAAAATATAGTGCCTTAACTGATTGTACATCCTAGGAACAAAGAGTAGAAGCAGTTTCTGTCTTGGGCAACCTCTACAAAGCTGGCTGTGTTTTCAAAGTTAAGGGACCTATCAGTGAAGTACTTTTTTTCAGTTTAGCCATTCAGAAAATTAATCTGTATACTTGATAAAGTGTGCTTTCTTCAGCCTCTTCATCTTTCACCAAACTATTGTGTCCATATTTCTTGTTCCTAAATTCTGACAATAGTTCCAACAAATTCTTTTGTCATAGAATCACAGAACAGTTTGAGTTGGAAGAGATCTTTGAAAATCATCTAGTACAACCCACATTGCCATGAACAGTGACATCTTTCACTAGATCAGATTGTTCAGAGCCCCATATTAAAAGCGAAAAGCAAGTACAGATCCATCAAGGAAGAGGCATGACACTCAGTGAATGAAAGCTTTGGCTTTATTATTTCTCTTATTGCAAATGTAGCACTACCACATTGGCAACTCTGGAACACTAATACTAGTGAAAATGTCAACCTGACATAGCAGAGCCCTTCTTAGGGGTGAAGCTCAAGTGAAAGCACCACAGGGATGTGTCATAAAACTTGCACTAATTAACACATCATACATTGCAATGCCTTGTTTTGCTCATTAGCAAACTTGCTGTTGTCCAGATTCCAGGATCTGCAGATGTCTGGTCATGTTGGCGCCATGCAAGAGCATGGATGAGAGAGGCGAATTATCCTGGGTTACCATGCCAAATTCTTGTGCCCTACACCTCGTCCAACCTAACTTTGAATGCTTTCATTGGTGGAGTATTCACAACTTCTTTGGGCAACCTGTTCCAGCACCTCGCAAGTCTCATCATAAACAATTCCTTCCTTATATCCAATCTAATGCTACCCTTTTTCTGTTTAAAACTGTTGCCCCTTGTCCGGTCACTATAGGCCGTGGTAAAGAGTCTGTGTTTCTTCTAAGTCTCCTTTAAGTATTGACAGGCTGCAATAATGTCTCCTTGGAGCTTTCTCTTCTCCAGGCTGAATAACCCCAGCTTTCACAGGCATTCCTCATAGAAGAGGTGTTCCATTCCTTTGATCATTTTGTGACTCATCTGGACCTGCTCTAACAATTCCTTGTCTTGTTCTGGGAATGGCAGAGCCCCACAGTACTACAGGCGGGATCTCACCAAGGTGGGCTAGAGGGGCAGAATCACCTCCCTCAACCTGCTGGCCACTCTTCTCTCTATGCAGCCTGATGTCATTTGCTGAGGGTATATTCAATCACACTGTCTATGTTATTGATGAAGATGTTAGATAGTATTGGTCCCAATACAGATCCTTGAAAGGCACCACTTGTTACTGTCCATTGACTGTAACTGTTTGGAAATGGCCATCCAGCCTACTGTTTATCCACCTAATATACCATCCATCAAACCCATATCTCTCCAATACAGACATAAGAATTTTATGGGAGACTGTACCAAAGACTTTACAGAAGACCAGGTAGATGACATCCATAGCTTTTCCCTTGTCTGCTGATGCAATCACTCCACTGTAGAAGAACGCTAGGGGAGTCAGGCACAATTTGCCCTTGGTGAAGCCATGTTGGCTGACTCTATTAACCCCCCAGTCTTCCATATATTTTGACATATCTTCCAGGAGGATCTGCTCCATGGCCTTACTGGGCATGGAGTTGAGAATGACTGTGCTGAACCATGTCTCTTGACTTGGTACCTATGTTAATTGAGATTCTCACATGATGCCTGCTCATTATTAGCTTTGCCTGAGCTTCCTTAGCTTCCAAGGTCAGATGAAGCCTGTGTGGCCTGGCCCTGGTCTCTGTGGTTCCACACTAGCCATTCCTGGCCTGTCAGGACAAAGTGGCAATGCAATATTGGGTCCCTTCCAACCCAAATCATTCTATGATTCTATGGTTGTATGATTCTATGATTCTATGTCTGTCCCAAATAACAAAGCAAAGAAGCTGCATTGACCCACAGGTACAGCTGGGAAAATGCTATGGCATAAGACAGCACAAGGAACTTGTATCAGCTAGATGACATGAATGCAGGAGGCAAAGCAGACCTAAAGGTATCTTTCTCCCATGCTATGTTTGAAGGTCTTAGCAAAGCACTTCTCCTACTGATGACCTGGCATATCAGATCTGGACAGGAAGTAAAAATCAATCCTGTTTACAATCATTCCGTATAAAATCTGAAAGCAAGATACAAATTTAACACAGCTTTTTCCCAAAATGGGGGCAATAATATTCTTAATTTAAAGGAGATATTCTTAATTTAAAGGGAGTTTGAGCACCAAAGTTGAGTACTTCATTGCTTTAAGTCTTCTGCATGCTAAAGAAGATGTCTACCAATGTCCAGCAGAAGCATCCAAGTTAAGAGTTTATCCCCCTTGTAGTAAGGTTGAAGCTATTTAGTATCATCCTTCAAAATTTAAATTGCAAACTTCAGGACCTTTGTTGTCTGAAAGAATTTTCATTTAGCTATCTATCATGCTAGTAAAAATATTCAGGAAAATCCTGATGAGATGTCAGCTACAAGCACATGCTAGATTCTAATTCTGAGCTGAGCAGTTTCCTTAGTAGAAGACAGGATAATATGTTTTTTTTTAAGTGCCATGAAAATTGTAGTTGATTTTAAAAAACCACAAACTCATTAGCAGCCTCATCACTAGTAGTTAGCTGGTAATAATAACATGTGCCACATCACAAGCCCTGCCTACTGCACTGTTTACTCTCTATTTTTGCCCCTCTCTAACTTCTCCGTTACGTGGGCTGAGGCTGGAGCTGGAGCTGTTGCAGATGCAGACCCTTGGTGTGGTGTTGCACAGTATGTCTCTGTGGAGTTTTGGGTGGGAGACGAGACATAGCAGCTTTTGTACTGAAGTTAATTCCTTTTGCTTTGTGTTCGGAGGAGTTAGCAGCAGTGGGCATACTAAGCATGTAGTGCTGAGCAGTTTTTAATTTGTGTTGTTAGAATGCAATTCTCTGCCTTCTTCCTGTGATGCTCCATGTTCCATTCTTAGCTGATTCAAAAGGAGGTTTGACCACCTCCATTTAATCTGACTAAGTGAAGGCAGCCAGGTCTGTGTATCCCTGGGCTCTCACATCTGGATGATTACGATCACTTTTTGTACAGGCTGAGAGATGCTCTCTGGTACACTTTTGTTACAATAATCTTGTATTTATGTGGTGTGTTGACCCTGACTAGATGCCAGGTGCCCACCAAAACTGCTGTATCCCTCTCCCTCCTCAGCTGGACAAGGGAGAGAAAAATTATAACGAAAAGCTCATGGGCTGAGATAACAGCAGGGAGAGATCATTCACCAATTAATGTGACAGGCAAAATAGACACGACTTGGGGAAATTAATTTATTATCGATTCTATCAGAGTAAGGTAATACAAAACAAAAACAAACCTTAAAACACCTTCTCCCCACCCTTTACTTCTTCCTGGGCTCAGCTTCACTCCCCATTTCTCTACCTTATCTACCTTATCTTTCCCAGCAGTGCAAGGGGATGGGGAATGGGGGTTGCGGTCAGTTCATCACATGCTGTCTCTGCTGCTCCTCCCTCCTTAAGGGGAGGACTCCTCACACTCTTCCTCTGCTCCAGCATGGGATCCCTCCCATGAGAGACAGTTCACCATGAACTTCTCCAAAGTGTTCCCTTGCCATGGACTGCAGTTCTTCATTAACTGCTCCAGCATAGGTCCCTTCCGTGGAGCACCATCCTCCAGGAACAGACTGCTCCAGTGTGGATCCCCCATGGCATGACAAGTCCTGCCAGCAAACCTGCTCCATCGTGGGCTCCTCTCTTCACATGTCCACAGGTCTTGCCAGGAGCCTACTCCAGTGCAGACTTCCCACAGGGTCACGTTTTTCTTTGGGAATCCATCTGCTCCAGCATTGGGTCCTCCACAGGCTGCAGGTGGATACCTGATCCACAATTAACCTTCATCGGGTACAGAGGGACAGCCTGCCTCACCATGGTCTTCATCATGGGCTGCAGGGGCATCCCTTCTCCGATGCCTGGAAAACCTCCTCCCCCTCCTTCTTCACTGACCTTGGTGTCTGCAGAGCTGTTTCTCTCACATATTCTCACTCCTCTCTCTGGTTGCAATTGCTGTTGTGCAGTTACTTCTTCCTCTTCTTAAATATAGTATCACAGAGGCACTACCACCATTGCTGATCAGCTTGGCCTTGGTCAGCGGTGGGTTCATCTTGGAGCCAGCTGGTGTTGGTTCCATCAGACATAGGGGAAGCTTCTAACAGCTTCTCAAGGAAGCCACCCCTGTAGCCCCCCCCACTACCAAAACCTTGCCATGCAAACCCAATACAATCTAGAATAAGAGCATCAGGTTTCTTTGGCAAACTGGATGCTCCTGGTGGGTGCTAGAAGTCAGAGTTGAGTCTCTGCTCATGTTGTCTTAAGCACGTGTCTTCACTGAGCTGGATGCATGCCTCCACTCTGATGCCCCTGGGAATGAAAGACAACTCCAGAAAGAAAAGGCCTCTGAGGAAGAGGCACTTAAACATTTTGAAATAAACACAGATACAGGGACCTATTTTCTTTTTCTTTTTTTTAGAATTGCTGTTGTGTTGACTCACCCAACCACCCAACACAATGCCTGTTTCTGATGAGAAGAGGCTGTAAAAGTCTGTAGTTGAGCATATGGTTTCCATCGTTTTTTGTGGCATCTTGTTTTCTGCCTTCTTCTTTTGTTTCATGGCTTAGTCTTTTTCTCATTTTTTTTTCCTAAGTGCTATTGCTGGGCTATTAATTAGTGACAGATGTACTTGTTTATGCAGATTCTGACTATTGTTTAACATTTATTATTTGTGTAGCTCCTCAGTCAGGGCCAGGACTCTTCTTCCACTTACAAATACATTTAAGAAATCGTCTCTCACCCACTGATTACATTTTAAGCAATTCTAAAAGGATGAATTTCATGCTTAAATTAGAGTTTTCATGATTATTTTTTTCCCAGGAAATGCTAGTGTGTTGCTTAGAATTGCATATGTTTCAGGATGTAGCACCCTAGTTATTTACAGTCTCAAGGGATTTAATTTTCAATTTCCATTTATAGAATTAGTATTTCAATTTACTCTGATTGCCAGTGGCTGGGAAACACTGAGATGCAGAGACAAGGATAATTGAAGCAGAAAAGTGGCTTTACATTACATTATATTCATTTAGAAGCATTTTGCTTACTTCTACCTCTTTGTTCTTTTTGTTTCCCCTTGCTCATCTGACAGGGTTCATCTAACCTTCAGCAAAACTCCTTTGACCTTGCCCTGGCATTTGCATTTCAGAACTACTTGGCCCTTGCAAGGGGAAGGTTCTTTCTGGGTATCTTTCCAATGAAGTCCTTATAGAAGCTATGCTGAGAGCAGCTGGAGCTTTTTAGCTTTGGGGCCTGTGCCAAGGCTTGTCTGTTAGCATCCACAAGAGATGTGCAAATTTTCACTGACATAATTGTGTTGGTTTCACTTCCAGAATGTTCTACAAGTGGTTACTGAAAGATTTGAGGCCTGGTATTCATGGTGCTCATCACTTCTTATATGGTGGGATGTGTGTGGGGGTGTTATTTAAAAGCAGAGATAGATTTGTCACTGAAGATGTTTCACTACTTGTTCAGTTTTTTTTCAGCTAATACCAAGGGTTGCCCTTTTTATAACCAATGGTAAAAATAATGTCTTTGTTTAATGTACATCCTTTGCTGTACACAGATCCAGGAAGATGTTTATTTCTGCTACAGTAGCTTACACTATTTTTCTAATATTCCCAAAAGTATTCAGATAAAGAATAGAGCCCTCTAATTATGAGACTAATGATTGCAAAACTCAGTTTTATGCTAGAATATGTTTCTTTCCATACTATTCAGTAGCATAAGATTCTATTTTATCCTCCATAGGTCTATAAACCTAACACGAAAACCTAGTAGAGTAAATGATGCTACTAATTTCCATCCAAAAAGCATTGTGTCTCCAAAGGCAATCTTAGCAGTCTCCCTCAAAAAGCAAGGTTCTATATGTACCTACACAGATGTGGAAGTCATTGTGTACTAGAAACCCTAATGCTCATTGCAAGAGAGCAGACCTGACACCCTCCGGCCTTGCAGGTGAAAACCTTGTCTTTCTCCTGCCCCCACCTTGGGTGCACGCCCTTTTCTCGGGCTTCTTTCTGACTTGGGGCTGTTCCTGATAAGTGGCATCCTGAACTAGGAGAAGTGCCATGGTGCTCTTCCTTCTAGCATTGGAAGACAATTTCCTTGGACACCAGCATAATCCCAGAATCACAGAATCACAGAATGTTAGGGATTGGAAGGGACCTCAAAGGATCATCAAGTCCAATCCCCCTGCCAGAGCAGGAACCTAAATGACATCACACAGGAAGGTGTCCAGGCGGGTCTTGAATGTCTCCAGAGAAGGAGAATCCACAACCTCCCTGGGCAGCCTGTTCCAGTGCTCTGTCACCCTTACTGTAAAGAAGTTCCTTCTAGAGTTTAAGCGGAACCTCCTGTGCTCCAGCTTGTACCCATTACCCCTTGTCCTGTCATTGGGCATCACTGAGAAGAGCCTGGCTCCATCCTCGTGACATTCGCCCTTAACATATTTATAAACATTAATGAGGTCTCCCCTCAATCTCCTCTTCTCCAAGCTAAAGAGACCCAGCTCCCTCAGCCTTTCCTCATAAGGGAGATGCTCCACTCCCTTAATCAT
>VWZK01003105.1:0-14121 GCA_013396935.1 Baryphthengus martii | reverse complement strand
GACTTCCTCCGAGGCCTCAGGGGTACAGGGCTCCTCAGGACAGCTTCCGGCAGAGTAGACAGAGACAAAGAAGGCATTCAGTAACTCTGCCTTCTCTGTATCTTCTGTCACCAGGGCACCCACCTCATTCATCAGTGGGCCTACATTGCCTCTAGTGTTAGTTTTATCTGCCAGGTATTTGAAGAAGCTCTTCCTGTTGTCCCTGACCCCTCTAGCAAGATTTAATTCTAAGGAGGCCTTAGCTTTCCTAGTTGCCTCCCTACATCCTCTGACAACAGCCTTATATTCTTCCCGAGAGGCCAAGCCCTCCTTCCACGATCTGTAAATTCTCCTTTTCCACTTGAGTTTGCCCAGCAGTTCCCTGTTTAACCAAGCAGGTCTCCTGGCTCCCTTCCTTGACTTCCTACGTGTCAGGATGCTCTGATCTTGAGCCTGGAAGAAGTAGTCCATAATGCTGGAGCTTCTTCAACTTCCTATGGCCTGGAAGACTGTAGGTATTTAGAATGCATGTAGAATAATTCCATATTCATGTTACCATACCATGATTGATGGTCATGAGAGAGAGACCACATGGGACTTCACATGTTGGCATGAGTAACAATGTAAGCTGAGTCATGGAGGTGAATTCGTAAAGGTTCACACCACATACATGCATGCATAGCAGGAGCCCAGTATAGAGCAGCTGCAAGGAATACAAAGTTCAGACCTCTGTTCTCCCTGTCCCAGAAATACTGTGGATCAGGATCGTCTTGTGTTTTTCCAGTCCCTCCACAGCTCAGAGACAGTGGCTTTCCAGTGGTCTTCAGGCTATCGAGTCGACACCTCATAGTTATACAGAGGCATCAGGATGCTGCATTCCCCTCAGGGCAAGGGCACTGTACAGCATCTGTGAGACACCTTTGGGGTCTGGCATGGACCTAGCTGTGTGCTTAGCATTGTAACTGCTTCTCTGGCCCATCTTTTGAGCACCTGTCAAGCTGTCAGAAAGCCATATACTTGACACATCCCTCCTGAGCCCTGGGCTCCAAAGGCAGCTCTGGAGAAGGGCTGGGGAGCTCCTGTGTCTCTGGGGAACCCCAGGGACAAAGAGGAGGTCCTGCAGCGAGGGATGGACATCTGATGAGATTTGATGGCAGGCCTTGTGCTCTAGTCAGCCACCTGTGATGTGACCTGATGCAGGAGAAGACGACACAGCATGTCCCTTATACAATACCATTTCTTGTACGTCAGCTTGTCCTTCAGAAGTTATGTGGAATCTGCTGTCCAACAGTCCTCTTCCATCTGTCATTGCACAATTCATGCTTGTTAACTGTGTTCACTTCTTCTGTTTCTCTGGGGGCTTTTCTGGATGCTTTATGGGATTTTCTGTCTTTATTATTTGTGGGGGTTTTGTCATTTCCTCTTTCCTCCTCTCATCCCCCTCACATGCAAATCATGTAAAGAAGGTGATCATGTCTGGCTTTTCATATGGTGCAGGTATCAAGCTCAAATCAAGAAAGTTAAAAAATAAGGCTATGAGGCAGGGTTCAGCAGCCTATCGAGATGTCTGGAAACTTGATTTCTGGAACACTCTCCAGAGTCTATTGAGGGATATCACCAGCCAGTGTGATACAAAAGGTTTTGACGATGACAAGCATCATCTTCTCACAGTATGTCCCTGCTAATAAAGGAATAGAGTAGATAGACTATTGACCTCAGAATAGTAAAGTCCCAAACTGCATTTAAATAAATTTTAAAAATAAAAATAAAAATTGGAAGGGGCTGCATACTTTACTTCCCTTGTTAAAAGATTGTCTTAACTCCTCAATTTCTTAGGTAGCCAAAACATCACAAAAAATGGTTATTTGTCATTGATGTTATTTACTGACCTGGTAATGCATTAATAGGCAATGGCAGTATAGAGGCAGCACATAAGATACTGCTCTCTTGCCATTCTTTTTCTTTAGGCTAAGGGTTGGTGTTGAAAAACCAGTCTCCTGAACATCATTTTAGAGGACTGATTAGATTCTGCACATCTATGAAACCCCCAAAAACCTTAAATCCATAATTTATATGATGTGTTTGAGTCCTGTCTTACTGTTCAATGGCATCTGCTTATACGGAAAGATTAGCTACAAACTGTCTATGTGATAAAGGCATGTTAGCTTCCTCTACTCCATTGGGATAATTTGGTGAGATGCACGCTATGTGTCACATGATAGGGAACAGGCCGCACGACCTCTTCTCTCAACACCCCTGTCCATCAAGCACATCAAATGAATTGTGAGAGCTCAAGCTTCTAACCAGGTAAGAGTTGCCTTATCACCATCATTTAACATGACTTGACTACTAAGTTATCTAATGTGAGCACCTCCTTTTTGTGTTTGGGGCTGGGGGGTTTTTAATTTGATCTGGTTTCTAAAGCATCCATACTCTGAAACACTACAGTTCATTCATCTTGTGTCCACAGAACAAGTCATAGCCATTAGGAAGGGCCATCCTGTCATGCCCTGTGTGTTGCAAACATAGACCCAGAAAGGTGAAAGATGCCTTTGTTTCCTCGATTAATGTATTTTGTTACGAATATCTTGATTGGACCTCACTGGCAGAGACACGTATGTTGATGATGGATGAGGGAGCTAGAAGGTTAGTGACCTGTCTGGGCTGGGACTGAGTTAGCTAGACAGACTAGGGGAGTTGTTATCACCTTTCTCATCCCTCATTAGCATTTACTAGGTGCACCTTTAGGGCCACATGATGGAGTAAGCAGTTCGTTGGTGAATCCCTTTCATACACTGTGGCTATGCTCCTCTATGCTGGTGACTGTGGTAAATTGACCACTCTGATGTATCCTCCTTATCTTTAGGAAGAAATAGCTCTTCATACATACACAGATAATCTCCTATATTTACAATACTACTGTGTTGCATCCTTGCATGTGCAGAGGGACAGGTACTGAGGCTCAGAGGTATATCCTGCCCAAAAAGTGTTTTAGAAGGTTTAAGCACTGAGCCCTCTGACTGTGATTAAATCTAAGCAAACAAGTTGCAGTGCAGCTTAGTGTACCTTGCTTTGAAAGAATAACAATGTAAAATCTGAAATCCATTTGAACATAAGGAAAATCATCTTTACTTTGAGGCTAACAGAGCACTGGAACAGGTTGCCCAGAGAGGCTGTGTAGTATCCTTCTCTGCAGGTATTCAAAACCCACCTGGACTTATTCCTGTGCAACCTCCTCTAGGTGAACCCACACCTGCAGGAGGGTTGGACTAGGTGATCCCCAGATGTCCCTTCCAACCCCTACCATTCTTTGATCCTGTAACTCTGTGAAAATAGAAAATTAATCTCCCCAAACTCAAATGCATGAAACAACTCTAAATTACCATAAGTTTCAAGGGAAATGTGCCCTGTTCCAGAACTATCCAAACCTGCTTTTGATGAACTGTACAGCAGTTGTATAGTCACTTCAGTGTTCTGCTGAGTGAATTTGACTGCAATTAAAAGGGATTGGAGAAAAGAAAAAGAAAATATTCTGTATTGTTTCTTTACAACCTTACTAAAGTGGAGGTTTGATGCTATTCTGTTTTGGTAGTATTTTGTGCTGCTGTAGTTGACTGTGCCAAGTAGATGGCAGCAAAGAATCCTTTTAAGAGGAAAAATAAAAGGAGACAGTCTAACAAAGCATGTCAGGGTAATAAGCTGAAACCAGAATATAAAGGAAGGCATTGGTAACTGAGAGCATCCTAGAACTGCTATATAAGCGCATCAGACTGTGCAGTGCAATGCTGCAGGATGATCTTTCCACCTAACAGAGTTCATTCAGTTGATTAAATCTTTTATATTTGCAGTTTTGAAAATGAAAATCAGTACTTAAGGCTTTTTCACAGCAGCTAACTTTAAATCTGCAAGGACAGTCTTATTGGGCTGCATCTAGAGCAGTGATTTTCAATTTCTTATAGTTGCAGTCCTTAACAATTTTTCACTGTAGGTGCAGAATCCTGTAAACTAAATTCAAATATACTGTGAAAAGATTTGTTGCTCTTAGGTACACCTTGCAGCAGCCTTAGAAGTATCCATGGATCACAGGATGAGGTTATGGCTTTATGGTTGAGGACAAAGAGAAGAGTTGCTCTAGCATACCATTCAGGACTGAAATGATGCACTGTGTCAGCCAATGGAGGAGCCTCTCTCTTTTTATTAACTGCAGAAGGGTTATGTGAAGACAGGTCTGCTCGGTTTGAAGCTACCCATAGTGAGTGAAGGAAAAAAAAAAAAAAAGACTAAATATGTCGTCTACTATCCTATTCATTCATTCTAATCATGATCTGCACTTCACAGAAATTTAGCACACACACGTATACCACCGCCACCTCTATCCCTTTCCTTTGGTGAAAAGGAAAATGTTGCTCACAGATTATATAAATGCAAATTTTTATTTATCTAATGAGTAATACTGAGGAGGAGAGGAGAGTTATCCTACTTCGTTTTTCTTGGTTTTTTTTCTCTTTCATTTGGCCTTACTCAGATCAAACATAGGACACTGTAATCACTGGATCAGATGTTCTCTTGACCAGTTGTGTTTTACAATACATATTAAGCCTATATGAACTCCTCCTGAAACACATATAGTGAAAGGTGACCTTGCTATTTTCTCAGTGTTCCGTAGTGTGACAGATTTGTCTCCATACAAAGTCAGTATGGTAACAGGCATAAAGAGAGGCTGAATGGAGATTCAGAGCTGAGATTAGGTGGCTGCAGACTAAGGCTTGGATGCGATCCTGGGTTATTGCTTTCCTACTTAGAAGGATACGTTTGACAATTACATGTGGGAATCTGGATGAGAATATCATGCACTCTGGCTGAGAGAACTTTCTGAGCAAGGAGTGGAAAGGAAGAACGAAGGAGTGGTTCAAGAGGATTGAGCAAACCGTACAAAGACAAAAAGTCTGTATTTCAAAAGAATTGTCTAATATAAATGATATTTAGTCCATAAACAGCTTTGTTGTTTATGCACGAAGGTTTATTTTTGTACAATTTGCATCTTAATAATGTATTGCATTATTTCAATGTATTTTTATAATATTGGAATATTTCTTTTCTTCATAAGATAATTAAGTACAGTAGCTAATTAGTATCACATAAAATACTTTTTTTCCTTTTAAACACTTGCACATTTATGCGGCTGTAATACTAGTAACAACTGATCTAGTATACTGTTATTTGATTTAAGGGAGGTATCTCAGTCATCATTAAGACACAACCTCCCATAATGCTTAAAAAAACCTCCACTGTTTTATTTCACATCATTAGGTTATCAGCATTACTGTTGGTCTAATGTTGTTACGGTTATTAATGAAAAATCATTAAATAAAAATACTTCTTAAAAAATGTAATGTTCTAATCGAGATTTCATATTTCAAATCGCACTTTTAAAAATGGCAAAATCCCTAAAGGAACAATGACATTTTCTGATCTCTGCAAAACAAAACCAATGGAAAACTGTTTCAACAAACTGGTTTTCATCCCAAATTTGAACAAAGATAAATTAAAAAACTTAATCAGGAAAGAGAAGTCCAAATTTCAGTCAACTCTACTAATGAATCTCTGCAGAGTTCTCTATTGTTCACCTATGTTATATGATCTTTTCTGGCTTTTTTGTCACAGAAGAGCTGCAGTAAACTTATTGCTTGTAAAATGTCCTGAGATCTGCACTGCAATTTGGTATGATAAGATATGAAATATAAGCTAACCTTTTGGAATTTAATAAAAAACACAAACTTGGTATAAATTGCTTTAAATATCTGAAAGTTTTATCACCCCTTCCCTTTCTGCTGAGGAAATTGGAACAGCAGAGATCACTGGGAGGATGGTGGAGCTGGGTACAGAAAGCAGGCATCATGATTCCCACTGTCAGGTCTTTGTGTTTCTTGGTCTAGTGTTTAGAGTACAGATAGTAAAACTAAATGGACCAGTTTTTATTTAAACACAGTAGCTCAATGAATGAATAGGAAACATATTCCAATTTAGAGAAGGTGCTTTAGAGTTAAATAGATTCAGCAATGATGCACGTGAAATCTTTCATCTTTAAAAAGATTTGTGTTTATGGTATCGAGCTTTTAAAACTCGTGTCATAGTACTAACAACCCCTACTGGGATACTAGGCTTTAGTGGTAAAAATAAACTGTGTTCAGCACACTGCTATGAAACTATTTGTTAGATGAAAAAGGGAGTAAAAAAGAATTAAATCAAGCAGACTTTAATCTGGCATTTCAAGCAGGACTGACAAAGCAATGCATTTTATTTTTATATTTTATTCATACTACTTCCTTCCCCTCTCTCCATCTCCACTGAGAATACACAAATAATTGAGTCACAAAAGTCCTCCTTCCCAGCAATCTAACGTTCAGGAACAAGCAGAACAATTAAAAAATAATAATTCTGTTAAAATATTAATCTAGAGAAGAAAACAGTCTTCCCTACAGAATCTGGAAGGATGGTGCTCCAAGGACAGAAGATACACCAGTATCTTTTCTGATGCAGTTTGTGGTAGCTGGAGGTCACCAAAATCTATGCCTAAACATCATCACTGGCAGTGGTGGGTGTAATTTGCTCTGTTAACTGTTCCCTTGAGCTCACAGCAAGAAACGAAACAGCGTCTTTATCTGGTACTTCCTTTTGGAACCTGTTTTCAAGACATTCGGGCATCTTGTGCCCAATGAGGCTTTTCCAAGCCCCATTTTTTTTCCTTGGTGTTCAGCTTTGTTTACTTGTTTGTTTATTTGTTTGTTTTGTCTTAATACATTTAGTTATGAGTTTTGGGTATGTTTCTTAGGTTCTGTGTTGAGCTTTCTCCTTTTTCAAGCTGCCAAAGCTACCACTAGGCATGATTTTAAAGTCTCACTTCTAAAACTGATGTCCAAGGCTTGTCTTTTGTTAATATTTCCGCTGAAATAATAAGACAATTTTTACCTAGCTTTCCTTAGAATCCTGCTGGGAAATGAATGTTGATATATGTATAACATCTCTCCTATGAAAATTCCTTTGAATTTCAGAAAGAATGATGTAAACACTTCTTGTAAAATGATGGAAGTCTACTTGCTTGAGTCTGTGCAGATTTTGTTCTTACAAAACAGAGGTAGTCTTGCTTATTTATAGCAACTTATGTTTTCAAAAATTATTTTGACCTTGATCCAACAGACCTTTAAATCCAATGAACTTGTACCTAGATGCATAGGCTTAGCTAATACACATGTAATGGTTCACGGCTTTTGTTTGCCAGGAAGAGTGTATGTCAGAAAAATGTCTGCAAATCTTCATGTATATTTTTACATCATTCCCAAATTGCTATGGCTTTAGTAAATACAGCTAAGAAAATAAACTTTGAGGGACTATATTCACACGTTAAGAGTATTTTTAGAATTTTCCTCTGTTTCAAATTATATGCAGCTTAAAAAAAATGTTTCTTAGAAGCTGGAGCAACATATTTGAAAATGGTAGGCAGCCAACAAAGAAAAAAGTTTCTAGAGGTAAACAGTTTCAAAAATTCCTATTTTTTCATGTTCTATTTGAGATTTTTGTAAAAGCAGATTGATTATCTGTCACATTTATGAGGCTGATGTGCTTTCCAGAGGGAGAAAGTGAAGTTTAAATAAAACAAAGCAAAGAGATCATAGTAAATGTACAACCGTCAAAAATAGCAACTAGATGCTTTGCCTACTCACTCATCATATAAAAGGTTCTTCTTTTGTGCTCAAGATTGATTAAAGCTTTGGCTAACAATCATACAAAGTATATCAGAAGCAATTCATTATATGAGCATGCTAACCCCAAGGGCATCATAATTTCAGATAGTATTACTTTGCAGCCCCAAATACTGACAGCACATTACCAGGGAAATGTAAGAAATGCTGCTCTGGAAACATCAGAAATCTTGAGATGTACATCTTCCCCAGTGAACTGACATCAACTGAATCCTTACTAAACATATTTAATGCTGCATCATATGACTACCTGACATATAAAACACAGTTGTGTGTATGCATTTTTGCTTTACTGTAGTATGATGAAAAATGTTGGTTTAAGTGCAGAAGGTTTTAGATTTCTATGATGAATGGAGAAGGCATATATTTTTACCAAAGTTTAAAGTCATGGCAGATGTGTTCTTTTTCCTTCCCTCAGAAATCCCAGGTGCATTATGTTAGATTTTCCTTCCTCTCCTCCTTGGACTGCAACATTTCACAGATGTAATGTGAACTCTCATATTTTTACTGAAGCAATAATAATGATAAGTGTTCAGCAGTGGTATAATTTCATGCATGTGAATTCAATCTTGAAAGTAGTATGAAGGAAGACAAATTTAATTTTAAACATTTTAACAACCTTTCTCTCTGTTACTCATTATTTCTAACATTGTCAACATGATACTAATTCTTTCCTTTTCCATATTAACATTTCAAGTGTATGATGCTAGGATAAACTTTTAGTATGTAAGTTCTAAGTTGATTAAGCTAGAACTTATATAAAATCTTGAAATATTTTTCTTGGGCGGTTTATTTTTTTCCTTTTTTTTTTTTATTCCTTTCTATTTACCTCATAAACTTAATTTTTCTTTTTCTTTTTTTTTCCCCAAATTCCCTTTAAGAAAATCTTGTTGGCATTCACAAAAGAAACAATAACAAATGCACGGTAACCATATGAAATTCTGCTGAACAAAATGTCATGCTAGGAATATAGTGAATAATAATGACTTGATGTTTCAAAGTCCATGCCAGATGACTGGTAGGGATGAGGACTGTGAGGAGTCCAGGAAAAAGAGAGGCCACTATAACCAAGTAAATTTTCCCCTCAGAGTGGAAAGCTGCCATTCTGCCTCCATTAGGACTTCCTTTCCATTCTGCCTAATTATGAGGAGCATTCAAGCAATGCTTTTTAATACTTTGGAGGTCTAATAAGTGTAGGATATTTGCATATGTCCTGAGGACTCACATTCCAAACTGCTGTCAGCAACTAAACAGGAAAGCTGAGTCATGCAATGCATTTTTCTCTTGAGGGGTAGGCAATTCTTTTCTTATATTTCTTTCAAAGATGGAAGATAAATAACTCTCCTTTTTATATCAGACCCATATCTTCAGGAAGGAGAGCTCTTGGACTTTTATATTGCAGGCTTTAAGCAAGACAATTTCTAAACCATATTTCACACAGAAACACACAGAATCGCTATGGTTGGAAAAGACCATTAAGATCATCAAGTCCAACAATTATCGAACTCTACCAGGGCCACTAGTACACCATATCCTTGAGCACCATATCTAGGTGGCTTTTAAATACATCCAGGGATGGTGAACAAAGCTATCGCAAAGCTAGACCCAGATGTGTTCTGAACAAGAATATGTGGATGGAAAGGAGATATTCTGCCTGTGTCAGATAATGCAAAAGTCCACCAATCATTCCAGGTTGGGTCTAAAAGCTTCTTTGGGTCTTTTCAGTCTCTCTTCGTCAAATAAAATCAGTACTGGTATCTTGGTTCCTGTTAAATTCCCGTTTACATACTGATCTTTTAAAATCTTCCCCGTGCCAATTAGGCAGAACAACCGGATGCAGCTTTTCACAACATCAAATATTTTTCACTCACAACTGAAACCTACTCACTGCCATTGGCAGCCGTTGGATGTTCAGTGCTAAACTGGGAGAAAAAAAGCTAAAATTATTTTAGAAGCACAAGTTCACACTCAGAATCTTTGAATTTTTTTTTTTTAAATTGAAAGGCAGGAGAGAATGTTACTTGCAATCCTTCTGACAATGTTTTATATGTATAATGCTATAAGAAAAACTATCTAACAGAGGCATCATATTACCTTAAATAATAGATGTTTATATACTTTAAATGAAGTAGTAGCATCTGTTGCAAATGTTAAACTTCACCCTCAGAAAAAAGAAACCTTTTGTCAATATGATACACAACATTGTCACTAGACTAAGAAAAGAAAATAAAATTTAAAAATATCCTGAGTAGCATGTGAGAAAGAAATATTGGTAATTGTAGCTTTTATCACACTGAACTCAGAAGGTTGTGTCTGTGATGCAGTATGTAGGATTGGCATGTGTTTACACATATGTTCTTTCTCTCACTCTCTTGGAGTGGTGATTAAAAAGACAAAATAAAACCATCCAGTTATCTCCTCAACATCTTCCTCCAGTTGTCAAAATTATCGCTGGTATTTGAGCTTCCTGATTTTTGTCTCAGTTGCATAGTTGGTTGGGTATGGTTTCTTCCTCTTTTTCTGATCATCTTATTTTGATTTTTACCAGTTGAAAACCAGATCACTTTGAAAGAGAATAACCAAAACAGCTGAGAGGCTGATTCTGAAAAACTGCAAACTGAAAAACCGGAAACTGAAAACCCCTTGATCTCAACTGCATTTCTGCTAAATTATTTCTGCAGTCCTGCACAATTAGCAATTTAAGGCTTGGCATTGGTAAACTGTGTCCATCTTGGTTCATCTGTGTTTACTGTGATCCACACAAGGACTGGGTATTACACTGCTGTGAAAATAATGAATTAAGGAAGCTCATCAGAGCAATGTACGCTGCCTGAAAATTTGACTCTTAGGTTCAAGCGTTTGCTACTACAGGGTTTTATTCAGTTAAGTTCTTCAGGCAGCCCAAGGATTTGACTGTTGGGGTGCAGAGAATGTGATTTAAGGTAACAATTGCCATTACCCCATTAGAGAAAAGCAAATGATGAGCAGTGCTACTTAAAACACACACACACACCCCTTTTTACAAATTTAGGTGATTTTTTTTGTCAATAACAAAGGACAGTGATCTAATTCAACATATTCCTTTCTCTGTTTCTTCTTGCTAAAGACTTAGATTGAGAAAATGCTAGGAAAACACATCTCCAGAGCCAAAGGAACAACATAAATCTTCTTGAGGAGTCTGCTTGAGAATCAAAGCCACAAAACTGGAAGCTATTAAACTGAAACAAACAGTTCCAATTTTTTTGTCCTTTACTCATCAGGTTTATCACCATTTTTGACCACAAGAAAGGACAAAAATAAATGTTTTCTCTGTAACAGAACCCTGCTGTAACCTTTGCTAATTGCTTTTATTTAAGCATCTTTTCATATATTCAGAGTTCAAGGAAGTAGAATTGTACTTTTAGGTACACATCAATCACTTCTTGGCAAATACTCATAGGAGACAGTTAGAACTAATGTGATACTAGGCTAAGCACTAGTATGCCTGCCACTCCCCTGCAGACAGTTTTTGATTCTACTGGCTGTGCAGCTGACAGTCTGATGGGAAACCGCTATCCTGTGCTATTTATACAGGATCATCCTTATTCTTACTGAGCTGTCTTCTGGCTTTTCTGTTTTATCTTGAGGTTTGACACTTTTCCATGTTGCTATTTTTTCTTCTGAGTCTAGTGACTTGTCTCAGTTTCACTTTGGTCTTTATTTACTTTTATCCTGCATGGGAAGCTCTTTTACAGCTCAACCAAAAAACAGCCTCTCTTTGCAAAGTTATCCAAAGTCATACAGCCTGTGCTTCTCAGAAGGAAGCTAACGGTCAGGGATAGGTGAGCACCTGTACTGTAGATCATGCAACAGTCATTTGTTCTGGAACTCTATAGGTGTATTGGAGCCTGGAAATTTGTAATATTTACCAGATGTTTGAGTTTCAGCCCTGCTTGTAGTCATTTATTAAGAGTTTGTCAGACTTTGAATCCTTTTGCTGAAATGCTGAAACGCCCTGCTCATGACAAGACAGTTTATGGCAAGGATTACATTGGGAAGAAAATACTTGAAGCAAGAACTTATGCTATCAAACTGCACGAAGACAAAACATCTGCACATGTTAGAAATTAATAGTACCAAATAAGACATAGAAATAAGAATCGGGAAATAAGATTAATGAGTATATTAAATACTTGCTTTTTCATATATGAAGAACTCTATATTTCTGATATGGATCTGGGATTTTTTATTATCGATTTATGTATTTGCTAGCAGAAGTTCTTCAAATGTGCAAGAGCAGTTAGCCCTTGAACAGTGTTTCTACTGACTCACTCCCTAGTAGTTCTACCAGACTTGTCTTTCTTGGCAAGCTACAAGCAAGACATTTGCTATATCTTCTCTTTTTTGCAATTAACTTTGTGTTTTATGCTAGCATTTACTGTTGTTTGTCCCTTTTTTTTTTTACAATGGCATTACAAATATTACAAATAACTGGGAAGGGGCTTTCAAACCATCTTGTGTAGCCTGCTAGGCCTCATGGATTTCATGTCACTAAGCTTATTGGACTATATCTCTATTTGTTTGTGATGTTGCACCTTGCTGTTGAGTTCCTTTATTTAATCCTCTGGGTTGTTCATATATCTAGTTTATCTAGACACCATTGCACTGAAGCGGGTGATGGCTCTGTTACAGTCAAAGACCTCCTTGTTTAAATATGGCACTACTGCACGGTTGCCTTCAGCTTTATTGCTTTATTGCTCATTCAAATTTGGAATTACAAAGCACACACAGTAGCTCTCTACAGGTTAGACTGCCTTGCCTTTGTTCTGTGTGGACTTTTCACAGCTGGGCTTGAGCTTGCTTGCCCATGCATAGTGGCATCTCACATTAAGCCCTTCTGTTATGGAACAAAGCTTCATTCTGAAAGATGTGGGCAGAAAAATACAATATTCTGTAATAATGGTATGATTAAATTGAGTTTGTGCTTTCTTTGGATTAGTTGCCAAGGTATCTGTCACTTTCTCTAGTATTCTCAAGGAACATCTAGTACTCTATATCATAGGAATGACCCATCATCAGTAGGGAATAATGAATAGCATCAACTCATATACATAAAGAATTAAGTGCCTTCAGAAAACCTGGTGTACACCTCCAACTTTCTGCAAAATACCACTAGGTGTCCTCTCATAATAACTTTATTCCTGTAATATGTACGTAATTGTATGCAGAGATGGGAAAATTGAATAAAGTGAAAAAGTCTTGTAATTACATACCCCAGAACTGGTATTTGGCTTGACTTCTATAAAGTTTTTGAAACTCAGTTTCATTTCTGTAACACAGGAAATATTGGGGCATTATCAGCTCATATTTCCATGCAGTATTAATCTGATTTCCAGATCATACTGTTTTGGATAAAGATCAAAATAATTTTGGGAAATAATAAAAAATATTCTACAGCAGAAAACTGATAACATGTGTCTGTCACCCAGAGGTTCACAGATTTACAGCTCAGACTATCAGGAAATAAGCAATTCTACACTTGGACTCTTACTAAAATGTTGAAAATTTACAGTACAAATATTGTAAGGTCTATGATTTTAAAAGCAGGATTAAAGTTTATGTGTCAAGTAAAATAAAAGTAACATTATTAAATTAATTAATTCCTTCCCTGTTTGTGTGAGATGAAGGTGGCTGAAGTCCCCACAGCCTTGAAAGAAGACTACACTGGAAGCTTTGTGCAGGCAAGTCTGTGACTGTGCTTCCAGCCTCTCTCACAGACAACAATAAAGCAGAAATTCAGGTAAACAAATCCTGATTCAAGTTTTATTTGCTTCATTTTTCCTCATTTGTGCCATCACTCAGCAACATGGATCATGACTCTGACCTAATAAAAATGATATTAACAACACTCTAAACACTGATGGGATGATAGTTTTGCGCAATATGTGTGCACACTAGCCATGTTGTAGCTGTGGGTATTACGGAAGTTGCAGAAGATATACCCTTTCCAAATCCAGACTAACAACCATATTGGAGAAAAGATTAGAGGGCAAGCTGACTTGCTAAGTCGGAAATATCAGAACTGTTTACTGGAAGCCATAGAGATAACAGGTGTTCATTTAACATTTGGTTGCTAAAGAAGCCTTATGTAAAAGAAATTTCAATCTAGTCCCTCAAATCAATGAAGCTGGAAAGCCATAAATAGGAGTGAGTGGCTGGTTAAAATTATTTTAATAAAGACATGATTTTCTGGCATTATCACACAAGGCTTAGAATAAACTTAATAGTTACTGAATTCAATATTATTTTTTTTATTCCTGTGGTGGGTTTGACCTTGGCTGAGTGCCAGGTACCCATCAAGTCGCTCTATCGCTCTCCCCCCCACTTACTCAGAATGACAAGG
>VWZK01003104.1:0-62699 GCA_013396935.1 Baryphthengus martii | reverse complement strand
ATTGCATTCTTTAGTATCTAAATTCTTCTCAAAATGGGTATCTAAGTGGCACCTATAACAAAAAAACTTGAAGAAGCATGGAAGGAGAAGCACTTGTTCCTTTTCTAAACTCATTTTCAGTAATATTTGACCTTATTTAAATTATAATATCCCAAGTAGTCATCTTGTAAATTGTGAGAATTTGTGTGAAAATTTGAATACTACTTTGCATGAAGGTATAATCCATATTCAAGTGTCTGAATAAGATCGTGATTAAATCCTAGATTTACACACCTGGATATTTAATTTCACTTTAGATTATTGCAGCTTGAAAGCTTGCAAGTTTTCAGCAGTATGATGAATGTGTTGGAGAAAGAAATTCAGATTTCAGAATCTAGTTTTGTGGCTTGCTAGAGCTCAGTATTGACAAATACAGAAAAGCTAGTAATTTTAAAAAGCTACATTTTTCACATATAATACTTGTTTTTAAATAGAATTCATAAGGATCACTGTTATAAAGTTCTCTTTACCTAAAGCATTTTCTTTATAATGAAAGAGGACATGAGACCATTATGCTATTTTTGGCCCAATAAATAGTTAAGGAATTAGAATAGCATAATGAAGGAACATTTAGAGGAAATGGGAAACCAACAGAAGGTATTATTTTGGACTGGAGCTGTAAAAAATGTAGAGAATATGTTATTTCTCACAAAGGTAATATAGTGATATAGAATATATAAAGGTTTGTGGAGTTCTGCTGCCTATGGAACTGTTCTTATAAGGTCTTCAAGAAGCAGCATAATCCAAGTTAATATCTACCTACAGAGCACATAAAATCAGCAAAATGATTAGTCAGTGTAACTGAATATAGAAAAATGAATCCTTTCTGCCAGGTTCCAGAGGAGCAATGTTGCTCTTTGACCCATTTGTTAATTCAAAACGGGCGTTAATCATTTCCCTTTCAGATGTGGGCAATGAAATGTGCATTATCAACTATAATTACTGATCCCAACAGCACTGTAAAACAAATAAAAAGTGAGAGCAATACCCAAATTGGTAAAAAAGAGATTAATTTAATTTGCTTTTTGTGGTTTTAAATGCCCTCAAATCCCTAGCAAAATAGGCAATTCAGAAGTATTAATATTTCCAGATATTGTTACTGTATGATATTTTTGTTTGTTTACCTATAGTACTCTTCTTTCATATTACTACTACTTCTTTTTTTTCTTTTTTTTTTTTTTTTTTTGAAAGACTTCCTATTCCTGAAGAAAGTCATCCAAAATTAGATTCTTCTAAAGAAGTTTATATCTCTCATCTATGGTATGTAAGTAGTCTAGTATGTACAATATAATAATTTTTACTTTCCTGTTTTCATATAGGTCTCTTTGGTTAGCTTAACAGCAAATGCATTGGGTTACTCTGAACTTGGTGCCATTAAGTCCCTTAGGACACTAAGAGCTTTGAGACCTCTAAGAGCTTTGTCACGATTTGAAGGCATGAGGGTAAGACAACATGAAAGAATCTGAAGCTATGCATGCATAGAAAGAATCCATGCATGCAGAATAAGGAATGACAAGTCCATGCAGAAAGGCTGCACTATCTTTTTTATCTCTTGCATATCTTTTACTAACAGATAAGCAAAAAGCTTCATCAATTCACCTAAATCCATATGCAGTATCACATAGAAGTTACATTCATTAAGGTTACTTTACTTTCTAGCCAATCTCAGGAGTTTTACATATAAGGCTTTAAAATTACCAACTACGAATTCTCTTAATGGATTCTTTACGATGAATAAAATGTAACAAGATTTTATTACTTTTTTTACTGATAAACGTATCACAATGTTTGCACAGGAATCTAATTTAGCATTAGTTAATTAAGATATTTTCTGATACCAGCTGAAATCCTTCTTTTTTCATTATATCTGATAAATCACCTTTGATCTAACCCCACTGAATTTTACTCGACATTACTAGAGATATATTCATACCCTTTAGTGGTTTAAATCTATTTCTGAGTTTGGCTGATTTGAAACCAATTCAAGTTATTTCATTTCTCTATGAAATTATTCCTTTTCTAAGGTTTTCTTATTTCAACGAATCTCTATTCAATAGTCAATACCATGTATATAAGGTTATTTCTTACTTATTCTGAGTAACTTAAGAGGCCCTGCTTACTATTCATCTCACTCAAGAAAGCATTTTAACTTTTTTCATTTGTTTATACCTTCTGTTCCTTAAAGCCACTGAATACAAACTAACTCTATATGCATGTCATTTAAATGTTTTAAGAGAATGCTTTTTGCTACTTCATGAAAACAGAAAAGGAAACAATGCACTAATGAATTTCAAGTCAGTTATAAACCAGTGGAATAGCCTGGAATATACTGTCTGAACAACCTTTAGATACGAATCTAAGCTTAATCAAGTCAACTTGAGGCTTAGAATTCTGTTCCTTAAATTGTATTCATCAGGCTATGTATCACTACTTAAGAATGCATCAGAAAAAAAAATAATACTAACCAACGTTTACTAAATTAATAAATTTCAGTTTCCTATAGAAAATTGACTTTTAACAGTTTTCTCATCATTTGAAATTCATGAATCGATATTCAGCAGGGTAAGAGCTGGTCAAGTACTACAGAATGTACAAATTTTCATGTACGTTTGGAATGACCATTTGATTTAATCTTTTTCTCTTTGTCTTTTTTTGTACTTACTGTTCATGAACATTCAGATAAATGTGGTTTTGTGCAGAGAAATGTTGGGAAATTGCTGTCAGCTTTATTTTCATGACAATGTTCTGCTCAGCTGCAGGAGGACTGGGAGACCAGTATAGACGTTACATAGGGACAAGAAAAGCAGCTCTTTAGATGATGCTGGAAAAAAACCTGATCATTTCTAGAAAAATCATGTCAAAATTGATTGCCAAATGTTTTATTCCATTTTTCTATACCCTTACATGATTGCTTTAGTAATTTTTCCACTTAAAAGACTTAGGGATATTCATACTCAAAGAAAAGTACATGTTATTTGACATTTATTTACTACTTTCCCTTATTTGTCACTGAAGAACTATGAAACTGTGCCAGAAACCCAATCATATGATAGAATTTCAGATACAGAACATGAATAATTCATGAGCAACTTGTTGTGTAGGAATCGCAGATGAGCTTGGAAAAGGAAAAAAAGATTTCAGCTCTGTTCTCCAATATTAATGATAATCAATGAATACCTGATTCCAGTCACTGAGATTTGACTGGCCAACTGTACAGGTCTTTTCTTTACTCTTAGTTACATGCACTTCTGAAAATGGTTTTTCCAAAGCACTTGGCAAGTATTCACAACAGCTCATTGACAGATAGCAGCATGACTTTATGAATGACTCACGAACAGTAAAAAGACTCAACGAATAAATAATTGACCAGCTCATGATAAGAATATAGTTAAATTACAGTCTCTCAGAAACTGAGTTCATTGCATAAAAATCCATAAAAACAGATTCTTTTATCTGCCAACAGAAAATAAAAATAAATCAACCCTCTTTGCTTTCTTATATTGCCTTATATTGTCAGACTGAGCTGTGACAAAACAGGCTGAGTTTCTATTCAGCATTTATTTATAATTTAAGCATTTACCATCACATTCAAAACTGCAAATTTTGCCTTGAAAATGTGAGAGATCATATGTATTCCACAAAAGTCTCTGTATGTAAAAACTTCTGCACCATTTTGTAAAACAATTTGCTAAGTTCTCAGCTACTTTAAATCAATCTTCTTTTTAAATAAGTTTACCATTCTAGTGAATTGGAAGAACACAGCATTTTACGTAATACTAGTAACTATTTTTTATCCATAATATTCCACATACTTCACATTAGAAGATATATTCTTTTAAGTTTACATTTATATTCTGTAGTTACAGCTCAACTTTGTAATTATGCTGCTTCATAAACAGGATAAATCCTCTTTTCATAGTGAATATAAGATATATAAATCACTTGCATCAACATAGGGTATAAGTGGTCCAGAGCCTATGCTGGCCTTGAGCACAGAAGTGATTTTTTTTTCCATACTAAAGGCATGGAAAATACCTGCTAGTATACTGAATTCTCAGAAATTTTAATACTTTCTGTAGTGAATCTCAAAACCGACTCCACCCAGATGCTGGAAGGCAAAGTAAAGAATTGCTTTAATTTACTTTAAATTTCTGTCTTGGGGTTTATATTCTCATCTCAGTGTACATACTGAGCAGAAGTATCTGCAAACTGAGATTTGAATATACTCGTTGCTTTTTGTTTAGCTTTTCAGTACTTGCAATATAATGCTTTTGCGCTAGTTCTGAACTGGTATGCTACTTGTAAACGTAGGATACTGAGTATACATTGCTTTGCTGAGTTAGAGAATTATGTGAAAATAAAGCATGCATTTGTGTCTAATTTCACAAAATGAAGCATGTCATGCCGTGCTTGATTTATTAGAGAAATAGTAGAAGGCAGCAAACAATCTGAAATCCACTTGCACTTTCAGTTTTGCATGCCTTATGCATATTTCTGGCTGATGGCTTTAAACATTTACTGTATTTCAAATTTCCAGTCCAATTTCATAACTTGTAAAACTAAATTAGAGTATTTGATGTCTTAAATATCCTCTAAAATTCAATGGCTATTCCTTAGATTCCCTTCCTAGGAAAGCGATAATGAGGCATTCTCAAGAGTACTCCAAACCTCATTAGCAGAAAAGAAACATTTTTCATATGATTGAGTTATAAAACATAACATCAAGTGTCTGTCATTACAGATTCACAACTAATAACAAGCTATATATTTCTATTTCATGTAGGATAACCTTTCTTCAGCTTGGATTGGGTGGACCACTGGTTCCTCCCCTTATCTGTATTATGGGTACAGTACTTCCCCCTTTTCTACCCTTAATGATTACAGTGTGACTAATCACTACAATGTCTATTTAGGGTCAGAAGGAGAGACAATCTTATTTAAGAATCTCAGTAACAGCAAAACTAGATTATATGTATTCACAATACAACCTCTTCTTAATTGCTTTAAATCTTTGGAAATAGTCCTTCGAAATTTCTGCTGTTAGAGAAATAACATGAAAACTTGTTGAGGAAATGAGTATTGTTATTTAGAATTATCTGAGTTCTTTTTGCAGGAAAAAAGTACCTCAGCTGGTTTTAGATTTTTAGATGCTTTTTAAACTGAGATTAAAAAAAAAAATGGCTTTCTTTAAAAATTTTAATCTGACATTTACATTGTTTTGGAAAGATCTGTGCTTTACTCTGTTACTCAATTTATAGCTACATACATTTCAAAATACCCCATTAAAAGTTTTGAACACTGTAATACATTAAGCACGTGTCAAAACACTATGATCTGAATAGTCATAACTATAGTTATTTATAAAATTGCAGTTTAAATTTTTGAGTATTTTTTAAACCCCTATATGTTACATTAAGTAAATCACCCCAAGTGTATGTAGATACCATGGGACATCATATAACATATATAATTCTTTCTTGGAATCTGAGTTCAGTCTTCTTTAGCCTGTGCTGGAAACTAGGATCTGTAATTTTATAAGACACCAATAACAGCATTTTTTTGGAAGTATCTTTCTTGGAGTCTAGAAATATCATCCAGTAGACATGTCAGTGATACAAAAAATCTGCATTCACTATCAGATCTTTAAAAAAAATCCAGTTCTTAGTCTTCAACAACTTGCAAGCACCAACTATGGGGGGATATCACTAGTGCAGGATTTTTTTATACCTTCAGTGTAAATAATGTATCAACATAAACAGCATTCACTGTAAATTTAGCATCGTATCTCATAGTTAAGGATTCTGTATTCACTTTTTCAAGAAAGTATATTCACTATCTTCTGGAAATTTCTCTTAAATATAAAGGAATACATTTTGTTGATCAAAAGATTATGCACTTCGAAAGATTTTTTTGAGGACTGTGATCTTATTCATTACCTTTGAGTTTTAAAGAAAATCTATTAGATGTGTTACTTATGTTTCTTCAAAGAAATATAAAATTACAAACTTCGATGTAAGACTCTATAGATGTTCGTAAGTTATATGGGAAATATCTTAGTATTTTGAGATTTTTCTTGGACTGTAATTCTACAATTAGAAGAGAATTTTTGAAGGTGTTTCTTATATAATTGAAGCTGATACGGTTTTTGTCTGAATTTCTGTTTGTTGTATCTTGAAGAAAATCCTTACTTTCAGGAGCAGAATTTAATGAAATTTGAATAGGATACATAATACATTTTAATTAAAAATGTTAAAGAACACATAAAGGTCAATAACAGTTATGCAATGGGAAGAGCGAAAAATGTGGGCTTTTTTCACTGCATGAAATTCGAAGATACTGTTCTCACATCAGATAATTACTCTGTTCTCATGATCATATGTATTTACAATATTTACCAGGTCTTCTCAAACAAATGGAGCCATGTGATTGATTGCTTGTCACATAGTTATTGTATTTCATCATACCTATGTTAAATTGTAGCTTTTCTTCAGTGTTGGCTTCAAAAGTTTTTTGTTGTATACTTGATTTCTGGTGTGAAACAGAATCAAAGCTTCTCTGAACTACAGTATTTTGTTAAATCCAACAGTGTAGCTTGCTTTTAGTAGACTGTTACGTGAATAAGAAATGATTCTCTTGACACAAGTTAAATTTTCTTATAAAAGATAGGACAGAACTGCAGAATTATTGACATTAGAAGGGACCTCCTAAGATCATCTAGTTGAACCTCCCTGAACACTAGAGGTGAACACTCTAGTGTTCCCAAATAATCTCACCACCCAATAGCATGAAATATTTCCAGCAGAGTGTTATAAAAATAATTTGTGTGTAAAGTGTTTGAGGAAGTATTTTGCTTCCTTTGACGATAAAATTCACTATCTGAAGCATTCTTCAGGCAACTGTACTTGTACAGTAACAACTAAGGAAAAGTAGAAAGGACTTCAGTTGATTTAAGGGCATGATTGATTGTCTTTCCTCTGAGATCTTTTATCCTTCCTTCAATTTAATTTATTCATTGGTCTTAAGATTAAGATTTTGTTGTACCTCCTTGTCAGGTCTGTCTGATTCTTTCCATCTTCCTGTCTTTGCACACTCTCAGTTAAATCCAATTTTTTCTTTACAATTGCTGCTTTAATAATCTTCCCTGTACTCCCAATATAGTCTTCATTTTACTCAAAAACTGAAAATTTTGTTATGAATCTTGTCATAAAGACTCAAACATTGTTTCTCATGCCACTTCCAACACTGATAAAATGCATTCATGTCTTTCGTGAAACAACCATTTTACTTTTTTTCTTGATTTAAATAATATTTCACTCTATCATAAGTTACTTTTACATACTTTCTCTTCACTACTTTATAGTGTTCCTAAATGAAGGATTAGTTTGCTAGAATAAGATTTCAGATGTATTTTTTCCTTTGCTTCTAATTTTTTCTAAATATTTATTTTAATAATTATTCTTTAATTCTGGGCTTACATAATCAGAGGTTATGTAGTTAAGAATAAATTATGTGTATGTACATGGCATTAAGGCAAACTGCACAGCAAAGGAGGCAATATTCTACTTTATACTATGCTCTTCTTAAAGGCGTAATATATACCATAATATACCAGTGATTTTGGCTGGAGGTTAGAAAAAAAATACAAAGCCAGACTCTTCTTAGATGTGCACAGTGATAACAAGAGGCAATGGACACAGGCTGGGTTATTGGAAATTCTGAAAGGGTTTTTGTGAAGTTTATGGGTTGTCTTTTTGAGATTTTTTTTTGGGGGGGAGGGATTGGTGGTGTGTGTGTAATTGATTTTGGTGGGTTTTTTTTTTTTTTGGATTGGGGGCTTTTTTTTTTACAGTGATATATGGAAATACTGGAACAGTGGAACATGATTCGTGGATTAGAGATCACACATCTGTAAAACATGGTGCACCATTGCACCTGATCTCTGTTTGCAGGACAAAGTTCTGAGAGTTTCTCACAAAAAGTCCATTAAGGTAAGATAGAAAGGAGTAATTAATTGAAAATTAGAAGGTTTGAATAACTCGGGTGAATCTGTATTTTCAGATTCACCATAGTTCCTCCCTAGAAACACTATTCGGATGATATTAAGTAGGTGGCACTTCTCAGAAATAGTTAATTTCCATCTTCTGTTTTCTCTAAAGGCAGTTCATAGCTATTCATCAGATATTTGCAACCTGCTTCTTTCCAGTGTACCCGTTTCAAGCTACTCAACGAGAAAATATGTAGTTTTGAGCTGTCTTGTTAAAGTATGTATTGGCATGCAAAAGAGTTATCACAATCTCTCTTTCTCTTCTTCCTCTCCCTTTCTCCCTCCCCTGTTCTGTCCTCCTCTGCTAGGCTGCATTGACAGATATGTTTTACTAGCGGATATAAATGTTGGAAAAATAAGGTTAATTTTCTATTTTCTTTGAATAAAAGCTCCCATCTGCGTAACTGCTGTGGGAATGTAGATATTCTTTATCCCTTCAACATAAAGAACATTTAATCCTTACGTATCCATACTTCACATCCCTCTTCCATCTAACTCCATGGATGCATTCAGTGGAGACAGGCTATCTTGTGTGGGAATATTTTTCCTGTATTGCATCATCAATTATCTTCCTTCATGGGCACCTCCAAACCTCACACTAAGGAACTTGACTGCAAAGATCCCAAAGCTTCCACTGAGGATCAATCTTAATTCTCCACACTGTGCAGTGTTTGTATTCTGGCTGCTGGCCCATAGGTCAGGTTCCTCCCTTGCTTTTGTGAAAGGAATATTTCCAGTTGACGTAGCTTCTTCTGATTTAAGCCCCATGTACCCGTTTCCTCTGATCACATTGACTTTCTGCTGTGTTATGACTTGGAGAAGTGGCTCCTCTAACTTCAGAGAAAGGCAGTTTTCATCATCTGTTTTGTAGTACCAGGCAGAACATGAAGCCATTATGACAGCATTTTTGTTACTGTTTGGTCAGAACAAAGAGACTGCCCCAACCACTTTTGTCACACCGAGCCCGCTGCCACCTTACAAACAGTCACAGGTTGCAGGTGGGAAGGAACAACAGGAGTGAAGGTGCTGCTTTCACATGACATTACAGAAACAAAATGGTCCCTGCTTTCCAGCAAGGACTATAAACACACAGGATGTGTACTATACCCCTGGTGCAAGATGTTGACATTACTTGTGTCCCGTACCTTAAAAAAAATCAGTGATTATTGTTATTATATTACTTATTTCTCAGTGAGTTTTTTTATTACTTTTTTTGTTTTGTACACAAATAACTTGCTCCTAAGCATCATATTTACAGTATAAGAAAATAGCACTTTGAATTTTCAGGCCTAGGGAATTTTAAAACAATAGAAATTCAGACTAAATCCCTGTTTTGCTGTTCAAGTGCCAGTCCTTTCCATTTTACAACTTGTTCTAAATTGTTTAGGATGAAAAGGTTTGGGGTTTAGGTAGTAGTTATTAAGGATTCTTGGGAACCATTTGCTCTCTACTATCAACCCTCATATTTTTCATTATTTTTCAAAAGAGTTTCTCAATAGGGTAATCGATATTTCAGATTTGGTTTTGCTGTGCAATTACAGAATTCCAGAGGTTTTGGCACATTGAATTTGGTTTCTTCTACCTTTCCTTTGAACTTCTTTGACATAGAGGTCTTTCTTTCTACCACATGGATGTAAAAGAGCAGAATGGGTGCACATCTCTCTTAAATTTGGTTTGTATAACAAATCTTTCGATTGCATGTTGCCTTAGGAACATCCGTCTCTTTTTGTAAGACTTTGGAAAAGACCATTATTTGCATGTAAGTAACCTTCCTGTTATATATTTCTGACTAGTCCGTTAGGAACATGTGCTGATGCTTTGTGATGGGTAAACTAGAAAATGCATAGTGTACATATGAGAGAGGGTGCAGCGATAATGGAAAAGCTATGAGTTAAAAGCATATAAAGAGTCATACACTGAATTCAAGCTGCTGGACAGCTGATTTCACTGTGTTGGTGCTTGGCCTGTGGAGGTCCAGTGACACACTTAAACTGCCTTAAGACAAAGAAATCAGCTGAATTTCTTATAGCTGTTGATTCCTGAAAGCAGAGGAAGAGATGATAATTCTCAAGACAGAGGTTTGTTCCAATGATTTCTTGCCTTGGACTATCTTTTTGATTCAGATATGGACTTTCTTTGTGGTCTCCCTGAGATGTTCTTTTGATCCTCTGACAGGGAAAATCACTGTATTCTTTATTTCCTCTCTTGCCTCAACTCCTCCACAGTTTAAGAGAGACAAGTGTGTCAAGACAGTGTGGTTTCAGCATCTTCTGGCCTTCCTTGTGTGACGTCCTCCAAGTCCTTCACTAAGATAACATGCTAAACTCAGATCATGAATGTCATCTGAACCATCATTCCTATCCACTCACAGCATACCTACCTACTCTTCCCAGCAATCTTACCACTGTGGTGCATCAAGGATCTGCCAATGGCTACTTGCTCACTTCTTCATCTTCCAGTGCAAATGTTCTCTCTGGCAGCTTTGCGTACCTCTGGACTTTGGCCAGTTGAGCAGGGAGAGTAATGATCTTATGGCTGATGTTCTTACCTCATGCTTGTTCAGTACAAAGTAATACTCATAGCTCACTCACAAATCCTGCTCAAGGCAGTATCACTGTTTCATTTGAACCAGAAATGCATATTCCTATTTTGCCCTAATGTGGCTTGTGCTACTTATACCATCATCAAACTCCCTCTGAATGCTGCTGTCTTTCAACAACTGTCTCTTCGGTCTTTGTACTGCTAAGAGAGAGATGAATAGTTTTTTGTAACAAGCACCACCTGAAGTCTATGACTGTGTGACTATACTGATAGTCACTTGAAGAGAAAGAAACTATTCTTTTTTTTTCCGACATATGTATTCAAGCCCACAATTTGTTCCTCTTCCTTAGAGT
Source organism: Baryphthengus martii (assembly GCA_013396935.1). NCBI lineage: Eukaryota > Metazoa > Chordata > Aves > Coraciiformes > Momotidae > Baryphthengus > Baryphthengus martii. The sequence goes on along the minus strand of VWZK01003104.1, from coordinate 51,722 downwards.
TCCTGAAGGCTTTCTCGGGCTTTTCCAGCTATCAAGGAATTGACTACAGGAGGAATATTTCTTATGCTTGTTAGGGTCATATAGCATGTATAGAACATAAGGTTTGATTTCATCCATAAAGGTCTTGGTGAAGCAAAAATTATTTGGCTTTCTGTGCTGGTGTATGTGAATCTTACGTTAGAATGCATATGCAGAAAAAAATACGAGTTAACAGCTAAATAAACTTTCTAGCTTTTGTTGGACTCCTTGAAATGATTCTGATATGAGATCATTTGGGAAAAGTTTCCTGTTCAAACTTAAATTTATGAAGTTGACAGTGTCCAAAGTGGAGGCAAATAAAGTACGTTGTCATTTTAAGAAGGAAGAATGTTAGAATAACAGAATAATAGAATCATTCTGGTCAGAAGAGATCTTTAAGATCATCAAGTCCAACCATTATGTTCCAGACATAATCATATAACCTTCCTTTCTATCCCAAAGATGGTAACTTCTTCCTCACTTGCACCAGGGACAGTTTGGAACTTCTTCACAGAAGCTGCAAAAGTTATGGGAAAAAAATAGATGAGTACTACTGGAGATTGTTCCTAGTTTGTTTAGAGATTTCAGAAGGCACTGGCATATCCATTAGGTCCAGCTTAGGAATTCCTGGAAAGCCTGTGGCTGCTGAGGTGCCAGGATCTGTTGAAGCTATTTTGCTTTGGGAACTACAATACACTTATATCTTGCTATGTGTCCCACAGCAAGGCTGAATCTAGTAAAGCTTCCATGTATTCTACTCATACAGCAGGGGAAAAACTGGCATTCTATATATATGCACAGCTCTGGTAGCGAAACTGATTTTTTCTATTGGGTTTTTTCAGTTTCAATTTGCTGTCATCTTTGGAGAGTTGTCCAAAAAAAACCCACAAACAAGCAGCAAGAGCAAAAGATAACTGGACTACTAATTTGTATTGACATAATGTCATATCAGCCAGAAGACAGACATTTAGGATTGCAGTAATCTTTTAATCTTATTTAACTATCTGATGTTGGAAGATAAATGTTATGAAAATGTAAACTTGAAAAAATTGTGTGTATATATGAAATACTGCTTTCTTCTAGAGGAGACGTGGTTTCCCACAACGGCTGCTTTTTTTCCAGGGTGAATAACAGCTGAGATGTAAAACAGTGTAGAGCCTATTTGTCAGGTGTTGCTTCTCACTTGCACTTACTGCTATTCCACCTACCTGAAACTATAGGAAGGTGAACAAGCAGAATCAGCTTGGGCTTTGGCAGCTTGCTCACTGGAGTCAGCCTGACCAACAACATCCCAGCCTTGAGGAAATGTATAGGTAATTAAAACAAGCAAACAAACGACTCTGCAACTATTTTTTTTCCTCTTTATTGGCATTATTTTCTTACTAAGGAATAACAGACAATATGCTCAATAGAACAGCCACTTTTAAAATAAAAAAAAAAAAACGTTTAGAATCAGATATATCTGACCTAGTTTTTCTAGAAGAAAAAGTAAAAAGAAGAGCTGCAGTTGCCAACATTCTTTTAACCCCCCTAGGAACTCTTTTCAACAAGATAAGACTGACAATTTTTATTTGCTAAATTTTTAATTCATTAAAAAATGGTAATTGATCTCTTTTCTACATTTAAGTCACTTTGCAATTGGTTCTCACTTTTCTTTTCCTACCCATTTACTGTCACTTTTGTTCATAGGTGTCATGTGTGTGTATGTCTGAGTGCTATCTTGGATGTGTATTTTGTAATCTAATGTCCTGGTTATCCTGAAACACCTCAGCTATTCCCAAAGCAAATACTAGAAGAGCAAATAAAAAAAAAAAAACAAAAAAACAAACCGACACTGAAAAAGCAATTGCCTCCAACTGTATGCATTGAAGAAATTAAAGATTTCTTCCCATGGTGGACTTTGCATCTGACCAGCATGTAAAAATGCAGTTTTACATTATAAATATGATAGGGCTAAGGCTCAACTCTGGTGGGGAAAAAAATCAAAAATCAAACAGAAACAAAACACAAACAGAAAACGACTTCTGAAAGTTTTAATTTTCTTTTCTTCTTTTCTAAAAAACCTTCCAGGGGGACTGGATAGCTCAAGGGGTTGGTAATAGGATACAGAACCTTTCATCTCTAGGTCACCAGTTCGCATCCAGGCCAGGTCAGTAGTGACCAAAAATTGTTACCATTTGATGGATTTTCAGTGACCTATATGAAATAAGTTGTTGGAACTGTTGTTGGAACAGTTGTTGGAAGCTGTTCACTTCTAATGGAAGAAGATGTGGCTGATCTTTTGGCAGTCTCAGTAGCAAGACTGCCTTACCTGTTCATCTAAAGATGCAAGACGCACTGATGACATTTTCTAGAAACCTTCCTTTCTACAACTATTATCAATTCATGATTATTGTAACAATTACTGTAGCTGTTAGTATTCTGCTGCCTGTTCTGGATCTGTGCTGTGGTCCAATGGATCTCAGGGCTGTTAAAAAGTTAACTGCTACAGACACTCAATTCATGCAAAACCATTCTTCGTATGAGCACAGGTAACCTTTCTTTATTTAATTTGCAGGACTAAAACCCCATCTTTTTTTCTTTACATCTTTATTTTCAGATATTTCACCAAGATTAAACAGAGAAATTCAATCAGTATAACACATCCAGAACATTTTTATGGGTGAAGGAAAAAAAAAAAAAGGAAAACATAAGACAAGCATTAGCTGGCCTAGAATTTCAAAGCAGCAGTAGCCTGATACAGCGTCATAGATCGGATCAGACTGGAATGAATTCTAAAATCATTGCATTCCTAATTTTTATGTTGTTCTCTGTTCTGTCAAGCTAAGTAACAACAGATTTCTTCTCCTCAACAGGACAGTAAAAAAAACATTTCCCTCACTCCTTTGAATAGGGTTTCTTACGTTCAGAATATTACTGGGACCTTGTTAGCCTTTTTAAACAACAATCTTATGCATACATCACCTAGATACCTCACATTTTCTACAACAGAAATCTCAAGAAGTGAGTGTGCCTCCTTTAAAGTCATCATTAAATAGAAACCGCCAAGAAAAGCTAAATTTTAAAATGTTCATGGTGCTATAAAATATAAGGATAGTTCAGTTACAGAAAGGTCCCATTTCTATTGTCCGGCAATGGAGGAGGCCCTTAAAATGAAAGAAATTATGCCCTGAAAATAACGTTTCTACCTAAGATCTCTAAACAGGTCCTAATTCCTGGCCATATCATTTGGGAGGAGGAGGGTGCTGAGTGACGAGTAACACAACCACAATACTCTGCTTCCAAAGGCCTTCGAGAGGTTGTGGAATACAGGTAGTAAGATTGAGCAAGGATGAGCTTGCTCACAATTATGCTGGTAGTGGGAAAGATCCCTAAAGACACCTTAATACATCCCAAGTATCCATGCTAATCCCTTCCTCTCTTACTACAGGAGTTGGATTACTGAGGATCAATCAGACTGCTACTGTATATTTTATTTTATCTTCCTATAGGGTCCTAAAAATTTTACAGAGGGGAAAAAAATAAAAATAAAAATGTAACATGCAAATGAGATCTGATACTGGATATTTAAGGAGAAATGATTGTTCAGCTGTTAGCCAAACAAATATCACACAAGTTTTGATAGCTCTGACAGACACATGTGATTAATTACTGTATATATCAGAAAAATATACTTTATATCTACATAAGCAATTACTGACATCTTGCCTGCAAGGAGCTGAGAAGGCAACTGGCTAGAAGTAATTTAAAATGCAAAATCAAAACCCATATGTCCTTGATATATGTCCTTCTTTAGATAAATGAAGGGTATTACTGACTTAAACTCAATACATGAAAGAATAAGACTGGAGCTTGAAATAAATTATGTTGATTCAAGTAGACATATTGCAAAACTGTCTTGCTTTTCTATACAAAGAAATTAATCTTTGTTATAATCTTGCATGGAACAATAAGGCAATAAAGATATGTATTTAATTCCTGCATAATCCTGTTAATGTAGAGCTTAGTTTCTAGATTCATGGCATTTGTGTTTTCAGCTTCAATTTCAAAGCTTTGTTGATCAAATCTACAGGTTGCCATTTTTCTTTAACCATTTTTAAGCTATAATTTGATTCATTTTTAGAATTTTATTATGTCTGTATTTATATTTAACACACATCTTTTTTTATATAGAACGCATTAGTGTCAGGCATCATCTTACTACCACCAGGTCTTCTCTTTTGTTTTTCTTTCAATTATTTTAATTTTCTCACTTATTTTCCTTTTATCACGTGTATCAATGTTAAGTATTTAAGAGAACAGTGCAATTCTACAGTTATTAATATACTGCTTTAACATTTATAATATTAGTTTCTGAAGAAGTGTTTATTAAGCATTGGTAAAACAGTGTACAAAACTTTACTGCTGTAAATACTCTTACACTCTTTTCTTTTTCCCCCTGTATTTGTGTACTAGGTGGTTGTGAATGCCCTTTTAGGAGCAATTCCATCCATCATGAACGTGCTTCTCGTTTGTCTTATATTCTGGCTCATTTTCAGCATCATGGGAGTAAATCTGTTTGCTGGGAAGTTCTACTACTGTGTTAACACCACAACTGATGAAAGGTTTGAAGTCGACCAAATCAACAATTTTAGTCAGTGCGAGGAGCTCATAAAAAACAATCAAAGTGCCCGATGGAAAAACGTGAAAGTAAACTTTGATAATGTAGGATTTGGGTATCTTTCTTTACTTCAAGTAGTAAGTGATCACTCTTTATATACCTCTTACTGTTTATATGTAATAGTGAAAAGCAATTCTAGCAACAAAGACAGAAGATATATTTACCTGATGATTTTTATCTGTGACTTAGTAATACGGCTGCGCTGATAATTGATTACTCTTTTCACAGTAAGCAGCAAGCAGAGCCAACTAAGGTGAATAAAGAATTCTGAGGACACCTGACAGAACAAGTGTTGTTCTTCCTATTTATAGCTCTCTTAGTCCTCAAGCTCCATCTAACTTTAAAACTTTTTAGAATTATGTAGGAATAGCATTCAGCTAAAACTTAAGTAAAACTTAAGTTTTACTGTTGCTGAAAGTAAAAAATCTGCTTTGGTGCGATTAAGTCACAGACAAGAATTCCAGGTAGGAAATCCCCTCTCAATGATGTGGCTGCTGTCAGTGCAGACTTATGTGATCTAAGAAGCAATTTCTCATTCGGAAGAGAAATAAGGAAAGAAAAATATCATCAGATGCAATAATCTATGAAATATTTTCCCTGCTATTTCTGTGCATAAGCACCTAGTGGAGTTTATTTAGCAAAAACTGAGGGAAGACAAGAAGGAAGAAAACATATCCAGAAAGATGCTATAAGGTTATGCATCATAAATTGTATCCCCACAACACTATCTTTGTATTTTGGAGTAGGACCAATCAGACTCAGATTTAATGAAGAAAATGCTGGTCTCTAACTTATGTTGTGAGCATTCAGCAACTTCTGGGGTTTTTGAAGTTACTGTCTAATTCTGCGGGATCTTAGTTTTTCATCTTCATAGTTTTTAAAGAAGTTTCTAGCTTTTATGTTGACATAAGACATCTCAATAATACAAATAATTATCATGATGCAGTGGTACCCTCATGGTCCTGCATATGGTATATAACAATAGTTCTAAGCATTGTGAACTGCCTCTCCCAGCTAACAATGCATCTCACCTGTGCGTCTGATAACTCTCAATTTAAATTTCATTATGATTAATCATTTACCTTACTGTCACACCAGGAAAGAGCAGAGAAGGACCTGCAGGATTAAAGAAATAACTGCTGAATATAATTTGATTTTGATAACAAAATTGGTTTGTAATAGAAAGACTATAAAATTTTATTTTCTCCATCTTTTTTTTTGAAAATCACTGGCCTAAAATCTCGCTTGAGGTAAGGGGAACAAAATGCTTTATTAAACACGTTCAGGAGAAACAAGACATCAACAAAACTCTTTCCAAGTGGTTTGCAATTCTTCTTCCAGTAGTAATCTAGTCTATTCTGGGACAGGGATAACACCAGGTATATTTTTTTTTGGCTTTGTGGTCACAGTCACCATCTCTGAGCTACTTGCAGTCATGTGTATTTCAGTGTCCTGGCTATGCATAGCTAATTCCATCTTCTCTTCACTGAAAAGCAAAAAAATATTTCTTACATGAAGACCTAGATTCTTAAATTATCGGATTGTTCTGGGAGACAAATTGGAAGAAATTTGACGATTGTTTATATGCTTCCAAAGGAAAATTTAATCTAGACCTACCATGGAGAGATTTAGTTCTCATGGGAGGAGAAGCCAGTTGTTTTTGCAGTATCTGCAACATAGAGATTTTGCACTGATATCAAAGACTTGCCATATAAGGACTCTTTTTTTGGGTATATGAGTAGAATGTTAGTGATAACATCACTTCTTTTTTCTGTATAATTAAAATGCTTGCAATAGCGTGAAGAAATTTTTTGTTTGACATACCAGCAAAAAAAAAAAAAAGAAGGTACCTCTGTCATTGCACAAAACAGACACTTGGCCCTGAATCTTTTAGAGTTTGGTAAGTAAGCTACTAGTAGTAATTTTTCAGTTATAGAATGCTAAAAACCGTAGGGCAGAAAAAGCGAAATATTAGCTTAATTTTCAGCTAATGCTTTAAGATGTGAAGGATCTACGGATTTTTTTAACCTTCAAGCACACTAGGAAGGCCATAATTTACAAATATTTGAGATGCTTACATTACTTTCTCAAAGAAGATATTTATAAAGTGATTTTCTATTTGATCTATAAAGTACTTTGGATAAGAATCTAGAATAGGATTCTAAAGCCATCATGTACAAAAGAAACATGAGAAATGAATGGGTATGTTATATCCCTAGATTTCCCTGCTCCTCCTAATCAGCTTGTAGTAATAGTACAGGTGAGTAAATACTAAGGTATTACTCAATTAGAGGTATCCAATTACTGTCAGAAACAAAGATAAAACTATTGAAACTTGAGTATTTGGACTAAAATAAGGCATAAAGCCTTAAAAATCTCATTAAACAATCATAGTTTCAACAGGACATGCTTTCTGTGCACCCAGTGTGAACTTTAATGGCCTTAACATCTTAAGGATTACTTTAAAAATCTGCTGAGGTCACTCAGTTCTCCACCATAACAACCTCAGGCACGGACTTTTTGTTCAGGATCTGAGAAAATAACCTCAGAGAGGTCAATGTCATTTTTCCAATGACAAACTCAATGATAGGTATCAATGCATGAATTACTGATACGAGGTCTCTTTTTCAGGAAGCTAGAAACTAACTAAAGAAAATTGCCTCTTACAATCCAGTATTATTTCCATTCTACTCTCTGACTCATGCCCTCTGAGCCAGTCAAAATTATTGCAAGTCCCCTCAGCTTTTCTGGTTCATATGTAATACAATGCAAGTCTTTATTTTCTGCATCACTGAGGTTTTTCTGTCTGGAATTAACACTTTTAGTAGTAGCAACGTTTTCATGACCAAAAAAGTCTAATGAATACAAGTCAAAAGAACTCCATACCCTGTCACTGAGAACCTTACTATTCTGGGAAAGACACAAATGAGTGAGAAATTTTTGTTTTGAATCATGAAAAGCTTCTTGATAGTATACGGGTCTGTTCATCACAGAAAAAAAAAAAAAAATCCCTCTTTTTTAAGAGTAATATAGAAAAGAAACATATTTTGCAAAGAAATACTCAAAAGAAATGGAATCATTTTAGATAGAAATATTCTAAGCTCAAGAAATAAATTGGAGATGTGCGTCAGTGGCTTCTTAAGCCAAAAAGAACTCACTGACAAGCTCTTTCTTGAGTTTCTTTGTGGCCATGGCGAATGACTTTCTGGAATGAGGGAGCTAAAAAAAGAACATGTACTAATTTTTGGTTTGCATTGTTGGTTTTTTTTAAATTCGAGGGGAAGAGTGTGTGTGGAAAATCTTTAGTATTGACAGAAATATTATACTTCTTTCTGCCTCAAAAACCAGGCTAACAATATGTGCCATTAATATAATCAAGTTTTCTAGACTGTTGATAAGGGATTGTTTTCCAAAATTCTTACATAATTTGAAGTTGGAGTATAACGTTCATGCCATTGGTCATAAAAGTACACATTCTCTGTAAGATTTTTTTTTTTTCTATGTTGTAGAGTCGCTGTTGTTGGTCTATGGGGATCTGCAAACTTATTTTTTAATTTCTTGGTCTGAAGTTGTTTGAGTATTTCTCTGTCCCTAAAGAAAAGCATCAAAGCAGAGACAGATCTGGAGAAATTCCTTTCACAAATTTCATGCATCAGTGAGCGAAGAGGAAGAGGTTGGTGTACACAAAGAGATGTGGCATCTGCCCTGATAATTTTATGGCCTTATGCCTCTTTAGCTTGAACCTAGTGTTTGGATTCTTTGGTAAGTAAAACTCCTGAAGGCCTGCTTTTATCCTGCTGGTAAGTGGATATCCTGCTTACCAGGATAAAATGTGGCAAACCAGTGGATCTTAAAACATGACATTATACTATTCTGCTGTTACTAATAGAAATAAGAAAACACATCTTCTGAAGGGTAGAGTTAAAAAATCAGAATCTGAATTCTAGGACTATAAGATTAGAATGGCTTCAAAGTTCCAGCAGGTTAGTATTTAAAAAGCAGGGTGCTATTGTATCTCCAAATGGGAACATGAATCTTACTGATGGCTCTTTCTGGTAAAGAAATGGAGTGGTGAAATTCCAGCATTACTTATAAAATTATTCATCAGGGAAAAAAAAGTCTATGTCCTTTTAGCAATAGTAAAGTAGATTGGGGGATTTTTGGGGGTTTTTTTGATTTATTTTTTTTTCCTAACTACATTTGAATCTGCATACAAATATGTATCTTTCTAATTTCCTTGTGGGGGGAAAAAAGCATTTGGAACAGATGCTGATTTCATTTACACCACTGTAATCCTTGAAATCAATGAATTACTCTTGATTTAGTGTCACTGAGAATATACAATATATTTTTCTATTTGAATAAGTGAAGAGGAAACTAAGAATTTGATCTCTTAGTCATATTGCTGTGTTATTTTCTATTCAGTATGCACAAATGCCCAAATAATGCCTTAATTCTGTTAAGGAAAATATATTGAAGCTAAATTTAAGCCTAACACAAGCAGGCCAAAGCTCCTACTGAATGCAGTAGAAATAACACTCTTTTGCTAAATGTGGTGCCTTGATGCTGAACCTCCAGCGCCATTATTTGCTGTTATTCAGGTAACATATTTAAAAATTACAAGTTCTCCTTCTGAAATGACATTCCTGCTTTGGGAATTAAGAATCTGTTTTCTCATAGCTAGGTTCCTAACTAGTGTATATGGTTTTGCATAATGATGATGATATTCACTGGTTTCTACTGATTTTCAGGAGAGATTTAGAATAAAGCAAATAATATGATAAGGGAGTATATTTTATTACTAAACTTACTTATTTTTAGTTAGGTTTTAGGATTGGGTTTTTTTTTCCCTTCAATAATAGTAATATCTCAGTTTTGTGAAACTCATTGTGGAAAACACATTTTACTTTAGATATTTTGAACTGCAAGATAGTAATATGTTATATTTATATTTTTCCACCCACACATTCTTTTCAAGTTGTGTTTTTAATAATAATCCAATAACTCAGTTCTTCAGCTCTTTTTCCTAGTGTTAGCTAAAAAGGACTGTCTTTTACAATGGAGTACTTTATGAGTGATGGTGAAGCTTAATATTTTTAAATCAGCACTTCTTTTTTTTTTTTTTTTTCCCATTCACTCTAATAGTTAGCCTAGGCTAAACCAACAAATTTACAAAAAACAGTAATTCCACTTTGCCTGGAGTGATATGCAAGGATCACCACGTTTGAATCTGAGGCAACAGCACACACTTTGCAGAAGACTCACTCCATCATCTGCTTCAGCTTTCTGATGTAAAATTACATTCATTATTTGCATTCAGTGTTTCAAGCTGAAGTGCTGATTTTGATCTAAGTTATTACATTCCAGAAAATGCAAATAATATACCAAGACAGAAACGAAAGTAGAGCTTGTAAGACCTCAGCTGAAACACCGAGTCTGGTTTTGGTTACCATTTGAAGAGATGAACTAGTAGAAGAGAGCTGAGAGGAAAATAATGACAACAATCAGAGTTCTGGAAAAGGTGATCTACATGGAAAGACTGAAGAAACAGTGATTACAGACTAAAGAAGAAAGGCAGCAACAATCAGTTTGCAAATAAGTAAAAAGTGCTGCACAAAGGATGATTGGTACTCTGCTCTTCAGATATATAAACATTATGACAAGTGACAGTGTTAAATGGCAACGGAAGGATTTAGATATTAAGAAACGATAAAGACAAGTGTCAGAATAAATTCTTTTTTTTTTTTTTTTTTTTAGGTTGTGGAGTGTCCATCATTAAAAGTCTTTCAGGTCAGGTTAAATTATATTAGGAATTACATAAATAAAGCTGATCCTACCTCTCCTAATCCTTTGCAGTCCAAATATTCTGCAAAGACTTTAAATTCTTCAGCTGAGACTTCTACTTCTTTAGATTTATTTTTGATTTGTTGGTCCTCTGATACTACACTGTGACGTCACCATCATGCTGTAAGTTGCCTGAACTTCATATTTTCTGTGTTGGCCCCAAGATGTGAAAGTTGTTGAATACTGAACTTCCATCTCAGGATAATCATGCTCTTCTTAGTATTTCAGTTTCGAATACGTAAAGGACCTCTTTTCCTTTAAGAAAATAATTCCTTCTCATTTTAAGCTCACTTCAGGATGATGCTGGCTGCTTTGTGTGCTGCAAAAAGCAAAGCCTTTTTGAAACCTTCACTACAAATGAAAGCTCAATATGAGAGAGACACTGCAATAACCGTGGATGAAGAGTGTTCCATTCCTGACTTGTTTCTGCAATCAGTGTCTATGGCAAGGAATACGAAGGAACCGATGATATGCAGCCATGTTTAGCAAAATTATAATCGGGATTAAATGACAGAGAACTATCTCACTTTTTTATTCTGGGTGCAACTGGCCTAGTCAAAAGAGAGCTAATTGCTACAACAAATTACTTTTTGTTTTGAACATTCAGGTCAAGCAATCTACACCTCACTGTCAAATATAAAAATTTACTGAATTTGGGCAGAGGAAATAGCTATAAAAGTTCATTAAATGCTGCCGCCTATGAGGCAAATGAAATCTTCAATGTACACAAAACACATCCTTTTCTTACCTATTTATCTCAGAACATATCTGAGGCAGCTAGCCTCTTGAAAGCATAATACATTTAAAGTGAAAACAGAAATAGTAAATCAGGTGAAGTCTTTCAAAGCAGAGAAAAATCAAAATTCTGTCTGATAGGAAAATACTTTTTCTGAGCTGACCAAATTTTTGATTTCTTTTGGTTGACAACTTCCTAACTAATTTGAGAGGGAGGGACTACACATCAGTCTTCTATTTCTCAGCTGTACATAGCCTTTGCAGCTGATATGATTTGATGAACGCTTAGTCCACTAAAATTTTACTGCATTCTATCATTTGTGATAATTAATTAGAAATAAGTTGATTGCACCTACTGCTTAAAATGTTCTTTTAGAGACAAAATAGGGGGATACACAGTAGTGTATCTGATGAGCAGCTGTGAAGAAAGCCAAAAGACAAAATTATCTAGAAATCTCACATTATGCTAAGTATTCCTGATGCTGTACTCAATTGCTGGAAATAATATGAATTCTCTTCAAGCTCTATGCTTAAACAGGTGTGTACTGTTTACAGGCTACATTTAAAGGCTGGATGGATATTATGTATGCAGCTATTGACTCAAGAGATGTAAGTACTGCAAATATTTTAAATTATCTTTTTTTTTCTTCAGGTCTGTTTCTCAACAAGGGTGCGTTTGTGTAGCTTCCAGAAGCAATTAATATGTAGACAATAGAATGAAACAAAATTACATTAACTAATATGAGATTCTGCTGTTACAAATTGTGGAAAACTGAATGCAAACTACCAGTAATAGATGGAATGAACAAAGTGCATTGATATGTGTGATCGGAGTCTTGTCCAAACTCAAAATATCAAGAACATTTTCCCCAAGGTTGCTACATGTTCAGTTGAAATTTTCACATGAAATCTTATGAATGATCTTTCACTTTTTTTCTTTTTTTTCCCCATAGATATTACAGCAACCCAAATATGAAGACAACCTGTACATGTATTTGTACTTTGTCATCTTCATCATTTTTGGGTCTTTTTTCACCCTGAACTTGTTCATTGGTGTCATTATCGATAACTTCAATCAGCAAAAAAAGAAGATAAGTATTGGTTCATTTATGTTCCAAATATATTCTAAAATACTGCATTTCTGTAGGTGCTTGACATATGGAATGTATATCAAGGTTTGTTCAAAATTGAGAAAGCTAAAGTATATTAGGATATAAATCTTACCAAGATATAGTATGTATTAATATCATGAGATTCTACATTGCAGTGAATGGGATAGATCCTTTGGTTTTCAATGCCCAATTCAGTCACCCTCAAGTCATCTGTTTTTTCATGCTTGAACTTCACAAAATCTCCTTACATAATCAAACCCTCCAATTTAGGCCTCTACGTTAAAGCACTCATAATTTCCTGATTTTTTTTGTTCTTGATTTGCGGTGATTCTATCAGCACAAAAAAAAAAAACAAACCAACAAACCAAACCAAAACAAAACAAAAAAACCCAAGCAGCTATCTGGTTATGAAAAATAAAGCATTATTTCACCACACTACTACAAATGCTGTTTTAACGATCCCAAGTATTCAAGTTCTGTTTTGTGGCACTTAGTCATCTGAAACTATACAGAACAGGAGTGGTTTGTTACTATCTCAGAGTATTTTTTTTTATTCTGCTTCATAGTGCAGATGTAGATACTCAAACCATCCATACTAATGAGATTATCAGATACTCATCTTTAAAGTTGCTTTCTGTAAATATATAAAGTAATGAAAGCTAAAGAACAAAAGCAGCTATGAATTATCATTAGTTTCCCCTTACTGGACTTCATCAACTTTCTTTGGGTTTGTGTTACTAATGAGAGATGCTAAATAATAATTCTGGAAGCTTGTATGTGGTTGAGGTCTGGAGGTATAAGGCTAGGGAGCTTGTCCAGGGTATGGTGCACACATTCCCCTGTCTTCAAGCTTCCCAAACACAAAATGACTGCATCCAGTCCTGTGTTCATAGACATTCCTGGAATTAGGTGTCTGCAAGTACCTTTTATCAAGGAAAAATTTACTTCAAGAAGTATGTGAACATTGAGATTTTTTTTTATTCAAGCTGTCTCTACAAGAAGGTTACAGTAGGCAGTGGATTTTGATTAGGTTACCAGGAAAGCCCCATAGTTCTGTCTTTATCTTCACTGTCAGACTCCAAAGGCCAGTTCTGGCTTCTGCTAATCAGAATTTCATGGAATATATAAGCTAATCAAGATGAAACCATTAAAAGAGAGCATTTTGGTGTTAACGGTATCAAGAGTGCTTCAATCTTCAGCTCAGTTTCTTCAAAGGCTGATAAACCATCTTGAGTCCCAATGCTAATGTTGTAATTGCTGAACAAAGCACTGACCTAAAGCAGTGAAACATTCATCTACTGAAAACCTGACTTTGCTTCCTTTGTTTCACTAAAATCGCCGTTCAGAAGCGACAGTACTGAGCAGCCCACACTATTTGAGCTTATCGCAGATGCTGTTTACTGTATCTCTTCCTATAAAAGAGGTAGAAAAAGGATTTCTTGGAGTTCAAGGAAAATACCTGTAGAAAAATGCTGCATTACTGGGTTTTTAAGAGATGTAGCACTAGGTATCCAAACAACTTCCAGACCAAATGCTTAGATTGCAGACAGCTGCATTTGACAGTTAAGAGATTTTTCCTCACTCAGTCTTCTCCATTTTCATGAACTAATTCAATTAAATTAAATTAAACTCATTCAATAATCTTTTCAACACTGCATAGAAATGTGATTATAACCAGTTTTGTTTTCATGTTTTTACTTTGGAGGTCAAGACATCTTTATGACAGAAGAGCAGAAGAAATACTACAATGCAATGAAAAAGCTGGGATCCAAAAAACCACAAAAACCTATACCAAGACCAGGGGTAAAATGATTTATATCCATGAGACTGATAGCTATTTACAAACAGCTCATTTTTTATTGATACATAGAGAGCAGAAATATGCCCATGTGAAAATTATTAACTAGTATGTCAGTCAATAAAATTGGAAAATAAAAACACAGGTAACAAAATTATTTTTTTTCCTTTGCAACAATTTTATGTATGAATATACAAACAAGGAAGGCTAAACTAAGATGATGTAATCACATTAATTTGACTATTTAAGATCACTAGTTACATGTTATTGTTGACATCTCATAGGCCTTACTGCATGCATTTTCCTACTTTCTAACAGGAAAAGAAAAACAATTACAGTTTGTATTGGATGTTTCTTTTTTTCTTTTCTCCTCAGAACAAATTCCAAGGCATGGTCTTTGATTTTGTGACACAGCAAGTATTCGACATCAGCATCATGATTCTCATTTGTCTTAACATGGTTACGATGATGGTAGAAACTGATGACCAGAGTGAAGAAATGGAAAACATTTTATACTGGATAAACCTGGTGTTCATTGTCCTTTTCACTGGAGAATGTGTCCTGAAATTAATTTCACTTCGCCATTACTACTTCACCATCGGCTGGAACATTTTTGATTTTGTAGTTGTCATTCTCTCAATAGTAGGTAAGTCTTTCTTACTACTAAAAATAGGTTAAAATGACTATAAGACGAAGTTTTAATCAAATAGAGCTATATGGTTGGGTTTTGCCATTGCAAGGTTTACAACTAAGTCATTTTATCTATTAATTTACATAATCCAACCATTAAAATGGTTATAATCATTAAACATATATTGCACCAACAAATCGTAAGTATAACTGGTATAACAGAAGTTACGGAAATGGAATTGACAGAATATCTTTAATTGCTACACAGAATCACCAATTTTTAAACTATTTTTCTAAGTTTCTACTATGATATGGAGATTATGTGGTAATGTATCTTGGTTTTATTTTTTTCTGTTTTAGGTATGTTCTTAGCTGAGATGATTGAGAAATACTTTGTGTCCCCCACACTATTCAGAGTCATCCGACTTGCCAGAATAGGCCGAATCCTGCGTCTCATTAAAGGCGCTAAGGGAATCCGCACTCTGCTTTTTGCTTTGATGATGTCTCTTCCTGCTTTGTTCAACATTGGCCTGCTGCTCTTCCTGGTCATGTTTATCTATGCCATATTTGGCATGTCCAACTTTGCCTACGTTAAAAGGGAAGCTGGTATAGATGACATGTTCAACTTTGAAACGTTTGGCAACAGCATGATCTGCCTCTTTCAAATCACCACGTCCGCTGGCTGGGATGGTTTGCTGGCCCCGATTCTCAACAGTGGGGAGCCAGACTGTGACCCTAACAAAGCTCATCCGGGGAGCTCGGTTAAAGGCGACTGCGGCAACCCTTCCGTTGGGATTTTCTTCTTTGTCAGCTACATTATCATCTCATTTCTGGTAGTGGTGAACATGTACATTGCTGTGATTTTGGAGAACTTCAGTGTTGCTACTGAAGAAAGCGCTGAACCCTTGAGCGAGGATGACTTTGAGATGTTCTATGAGGTTTGGGAGAAGTTTGATCCCGATGCAACACAATTCATGGAATTTGAGAAATTGTCTGATTTTGCAGCAGCGCTTGAGCCTCCTCTTCATCTACCCAAACCAAACAAAGTCCAGCTTATTGCGATGGATCTGCCCATGGTAAGCGGCGACAGAATTCACTGCCTCGACATCTTGTTTGCTTTCACAAAGCGTGTTTTGGGGGAAAGTGGGGAGATGGACGCCCTCAGAATACAGATGGAAGATCGGTTCATGGCAGCCAATCCTTCTAAAGTCTCCTACGAACCAATTACAACCACATTAAAACGAAAACAGGAGGAAGTATCTGCTGTCATTATTCAGCGCGCTTTCAGACGTCACCTTTTAAAACGAACAGTAAAACAAGCCTCCTTTATCTATAACAAAAACAAAACCGAAGGAGGGGCTGGTCAGGGTATGAAAGATGAAATCCTTATTGACAGATTAAATGAAAACTCATTTACGGAGAAAACCGATATAACTGCATCAACAGCAGTTTGCCCACCTTCTTACGATCGTGTAACAAGGCCAGTCAAAGAAAAGCATGAAAAGGAAGATAAAGACGTGCAGAAATAAAAGCAAATAGCAAGCAAAATAGTTCATCGCCTGTCAGGATCACGTGTTTGCGTCAACAGGACTCCCACTGGAGGAGGTCTATGCCAAACTGACAATTTTTACAAATATACTGTACATTAAAGGTCAGTGCCTATTAAAAGACAGTGACCCCTCGTCAGTGACTGTGACCGAGATATGAGGGAACAACCTTGACAGGAGGTTACTGTTCTCACTACCAGCTGACACTGCTGAAGAGGAGAGAAAAAAATGGCTACTCAGACTGTAGGGACCAGTTCAAGGGGTGCAAACCAAGCATTTGTGTGTTTAGCATAAAACAATACGGTAACTGTATCCACTGTTTGCATTTCAACTGCCACATAACGTCATCTTTTTACGGAATCTGTGTTAGTGGAGTCATCTTCTTTTTATTCATATGTTGTTTATGATACGTGACTATTTTTGTAAACAGGGCTTCTGCTGGGGCGGGGGAATAAGTACACCCTTTACAGGTACAAGGGCCAGGCGTTCTCGTACACAACAAATATACACACAGAAACGATTTGCATGAAGGCATGCTGCACTTATAGATCATGCATGAAAATAACATTAAGTCACAAAGAACAACAGATTTTTTTAGCACAGCATTTCTGGAAAGGAATATCAGATTTTAAGGTGCTTAATTAATGTATTCATGTTGTATTCACGTCCAAACAAGTCTTGGTATGCCTGTCAAGTCCCCTATAACTCACAAGAACAGTAGAATCGCTTTATTTTTTTGCACAGTCAATTAAGTTTCCGAAAGTGCAAACTTCTTTCTCGGTCTGGAGTGACAGATTTTTGTCTTTGTCTGATGTCTTTCTGCATACAAATCCTAAACGAGTCTGCCTCAGCCCTCCAAATTGGTCAAAAAGAGCCCTTTCTAAAGTTGTTCTGCTTTATCCTGCGGTATTGTTTAGCCATCTTCAGCTCTCGGTAAGGTCGATGTTGTTGTACATGTTCATGAAAAGCCCTCTGCTATGTAAATAGTAATTTTTAACCTGTGGTGCATGTTTGAGCAAACAGATAACGACCTTTAGCACATTTATTGCATCAAATATGTACCACAATAAGTGTAGTGTGCAAGCGTTCAACAGGAAAAAAAAATGACGTATTATCTACCATTATAGATAGTTTGGATGCTATCGATGCATGTTTATATTGCCTATGCTGCTGTTCCTTTGACTGTCCAGGATTCTTAACTATGGGAAGCCATACATCAGAGCTAAATGAAATAAACTATTCAACAAGACCTCATTCCTCCATACCATTAGGCAATATTTTGCAGCTATTTAGGAGCTTCTTTGGTTTACATTTTTGAATTTTCAGCGAGAAGCATATAGTGTATAGCCAAACTGTACAGACATGTTGAAAACTACTAAACCTGTTGAAAATAATGTTAGAGTTTTATAAGCAAATATAAATACTGTAAAAACCATTTTATTTTACTTTTCAGCATTATGTACATAAAACAGAAATGGAATTTTATCTTCAGGTTGATGCCACACCATTTTTATTACTTTCTGTCCATAGCACTTTTTCACAGAAGAACTCCAGAGAACAAGATATAACTGAGAGTGGATAGCTGTAGGCTCTTGTTTTTCACAACATTTGCAAACACGTCAATACTTTCTGCAAAATACTTTCATAATTTGCTTCTAAAAATCAGAAGGTTTTCTTTGCAGTTGGGAAATGGTGTAAAGTTCAAATTGAATGTCTAAGCAGTGCCTGCATCATAAGTTTTCAGATATAACCTTTCTTTCACAGAATCCTTAATCTTTTCTCATATTTACACAGTGTTTGGTTTGTTTTGCGTTTTTTTTTTGGTTTGGGTTGGTTTTTGTTGTGTTGTTTTTTTTGTTGTTGTTGGGGTTTTTTTTGTTGTTGTTGTTTTGTTTTGTTTTGTTGTTTTTGTTGTTGTCTTTTTTTTTTTTCATGCTGCACTAGAACAGATCTAAATGTTATCTTGGGTCCACAATATTTTTTCACAAAGAGAAAGTAGCAAAATTGTATAATCCAACACATCAGGACATTTTATGTTTCTTACACAGGAAAATTAAACATAGATTACTTTTATTAAAATTATTGGCTAATACTGTATTAGTGAACTGCATGCAGGAAAATGCTACTATTACCCTAACTGATGCTAAAGAACATTATTAATGCGCCGAAATAATAAAGATTACATTTTTTATTGTATGTTCCTTTTGTCCTTATTGTCTGATATTAATACAATAAAACTACATAATGAGAGGATATCAGAAGGCTGTACAGCCAGCTATACTGTTCTTCCACAGAAGCAAATCCTTGGGACTCACTTGTTAGGCATCAACTAGAAATATCTATTTTGGGGCATGTTAGACACTGAGCATGAAGACTCTGAGTTTATCAATGGGTAGTTTTTTTTATCAAATGCTTCAGTGAATTTCTGACAATGTTACTTTTATATACTTAATTTTATACTGCATACTATGAAAACACTCAGAGGTGAATACTGAACTTAGTCTAAAACCAGTTTGCAAGCAATTGTATTCCGTACGCTTGCTCAGTTGTTAATGCAGAAATAAAATTTCACAGCTTCTTCTCTGAAATTCATCATGAATCTTTCAAGGGAGGAAAAGGTTTCTCCTTCAAATTGTTCTGATATGCATTATGAAAAAGAAATCTAAAAATCTGATGAAAAAAACCCATAAGTATCAAAATGAAAAGATAAGTATTTTCACATTAATATGTAGACAAAATATGTCTTAAAAGGTTACCTTCAAAACTATGTAAATTATCCACAAACTGACCGGAATAACAGACTGCTTCAAAAATAAGCTATTAAACTGAATAATATTTTTGAACATTCTATACACAGCTTTTTAAACTTTGCTTTTCTCAAGGAAACAGTTTTCTGATAAATGAGAAATATGCCACTGTGTGCCGATCACAGGTCACGGCCAGGTAAAAATACTTGTTTCTTGTACCTAATTCTAGGTTTTCAATGCTGCAGAAGCTGAAATGTTATGTCAGAACAAGTACAGCACCAATTAAACGTAAAGGGAAATTTTAGGGATCGTTTTGGCCAACAAAGAAAACCAAATATCCCGACGTATTCCTGGGAATGAGAATGGAGTCACGCCATCTGTGAGGGATTAGTTAGGATTCCATTTCTGCTAGAAGAATCAACTTTACCTACTCATTCAGTGCAAGGTGTGTTCACCTCCTTGTACTAAAAGGCATTATTGGTATTTTTTATATTGGACGACAATTCGACCCTTCTAAAGGAATGTTATTTAGCAATAGCTGTTTGTTTCTGGTGTCTAGAAATGGTAACTGAGGTAATGAGGAGTTTACCTTCAGGGGAAAACTTGAATTTTACTAGTCTTTACAACTCTAAAGTTCCCTAGGAGAAAAGAAAGGAGGGGGGGAAATAAACAGGCAAGTAAAGCCAGAAAAGAAACAAATTCTCCAGGCTTTCCCTTCACTCGTCCGGCAGCAGCAGCCTCACTGGTCTAAGCGCTCCTCAGGAAGCGCGGGAGCGACGGCCCCTCCTCGCCGACAGGGGGCGCCACACTCCTCCAACCAGCCCCGCTCCGCACGGTGTGTTCAAACCCCGCCCCCTCCCGCCTGGCACCCAATGGTACGGCCTCGCCCGGCCGCCTGGTCCCGCCCCCGTCTCCCGAATGTCCAATAGGCCGCCAGGCACCTTCTGGCGTTTTCCGCGAGTTTTTCTTCCCGTGTCTCTCCCGCCCCTTTTCCCTCTAAGCCAATGGCAGAGGGCGCTCTAGCTGGCCAGCCAATGGCAGTGTAGCTGCCGCGCTCTCCCCCGCCCCGCGGGAGGTTCCGGCCGGCGGCGCTGGGTAGCAACGATGGACGCGGAGGTGCTACAGGTGGGTCCTGCCCTGGGGCTCTCTCCTGCCCCGGGGCTCTCCGTGGGCGGGCTGGAGGCGGCGGGAGGGCGAGGGGCTGTGGCAGGCCGAGGGGCGGCGGAGCTTGGGGGAGGAGGATGAGCGGCCAGACGGGGCCGGTCGGCGCGGTCTCCTGTTCTCTCGGAACGAAGCGTTTCCACGAGCGAACCGAGGGCGTCTCTCTCGCAGGCTCTGCTCAGTTATTACTGCCAAGAAGGCTACTTCCAGCACGTCCGGGCTGCGGCGGATGAGGCGCTGGGGCGGCTGGGCAGCGATCCGGTGTTGCTGTTCTACCGGGCCTATGGCGCCCTGAGGGCAGGTAATGCGGGGCTGGGGAGCCGGGTGTTGTGTCCTGTCCCTCCGCTGCCCCGCGTAAGCGCTTCTCTTCCTTGCAGCACAAAAGTCAGTCTTTTAGTCTGCTACGCAGAAAGAAAATGATGTTACAGAGTCTGAATGTTTTCTATGTTGAGAAGATTATTAGTGTTTCAGGATCTATCGTTCCCACGCCTTCTCCCTCCCCCCCTCACTTTTTGAAGAAACTGATCTAGACTGTATAGTGCTGAAGTGAGAAATAATAGGTGTTTATTTATTTTAAATGGTTACATGAATGTGGGTCAGGTAAACGGATTCATTGGAGGGAATTTGAGCCCTACTCGAATGCCTGTTGCATTACAAAGATAAATTCACTTGTTCCAGGTAGCATCTCTTCCCTCTAATGCGGTTGTATCTGCCTTGGAGGAGCTGACAACTAGTACCTCTTGGGAGGATCTTTGTGTATGTTAAACTGTTTTGAGAAGTTGATTTCACTAAATCTGTATTTAAAGGATGTAACTTTAAGTGGGAGAGGGCTGTGGCAGGAGGCTAAGAAGGATTCAAAAGAGTTTGAAGTGGTGTATATCTTCCTAAACACCCTGACTTTTTTTTTGTTTATTTTAAAATCATACATTCCTATTTTTCAAGATACAGTCTCTTCTATTGATGTTCAAAAGAGTCACAAGAATCAAGGCAAAAATCCTGACTATATAAAAAAACAGGAGCAAGAGGAGCTGCTCCATGCCCCGTATAAAACAAAAAATAAAGATGATTTTCATCTTCGTGATGAAAGATTTTCATCTTTATGGCAGTTGGCAGAACTAGCACTTGATTCCTTTCAAGTTGTCTGCATTGAGATGCCTTTTTCTTCCTTTGCATCTGTTTGAAAGACGTGCACAAACAAATGAAAATGGATATGTGAATAATAAAGACAGTTACGAAGAAAGTGTTACCAAAGACACAGAAATAAAAATAGAGGGAAAAATTTAGGTCAGATTGAAGTTCGATGCTGATATTCTCTGTCTTGAAAAATGTTACAGGCTGTTCTGTGCTTGTTTTCACCAGGTGACGTCCAAGAGAGTATTCGACAACTGGAGGCTATTAAAAACAAACAGGAGGTGTCACTTTGTACAATGATGGCTCTGATTTATGCCCATAAAAAGAGTCCTAATCCGGGTACGCTCCTTAAGACAATACTGCTTCCTGTTTTAAACAGATGTGTGTGAAGATTTGAGTGTTGTAGTTTAATTCTGCCTAATTGAAAAAGGTATGCTCCAGCTTTGCATGTAACATAGTATCTGAACTGAATTGACATTTAGCAAGACTGTAAACAAAAATACCAAACCACAAAACTCTGAAGAGTAACACTTAACGTTGAAATAAAACACTAAAAAAATACAAAATCTTACTTAGCTACCATGATGAAAACTCTTTTATGGAAAAAAAACAAACAAACAAACAAAAACACAACAAGAAATCAAGCTTCTTGTGATTGTTGTTTACTGTTTCTCAGGATCTGTACTTTGGAGCAGAATTGCAATTTAAGAAGTCATTAAAGTCACCCTATTTCTATCTTTCCAGTCACCCTGACCTTAGAAATGGAGAGAAAAAAATTGTGAAAGTTGGTATTCCTTTCTCCAATCTAAAAACTGGAGTTGCTTTATTAAGGATTCTATCCTCAAAACCACAGTTGGTTTATGGAGGTGAAGGGAGTTGTCATTCAAGTATTGCTCTGGTATCTTCCTGATGGGAACCCTCTTCTGTCTTTTTTGTCTATACCTTACTAAATTGGAAGGGGTTGCCTGTGTGTTTATCAACATATAATAGAAAAAACCACAGTGTTTGATACGGAAGCCCTTGGCTTATGTGCTGCTATTTTGTAATATTTTGAGACGCTATCGATAAAATCTCTGAACAACTTTTCAGATGGAGATGCTATTCTAGAGTTGGATGCGAAAATGAAGGAGCAACGTAAAACAGCAGGACAGCAGGCTCTCTACTATGCTGGCTTATTTTTGTGGCATCTCGGTCGTGAGGACAAAGCCCGTGAATATGTCGATAGAATGATCAAAGTTTCTGGTGGTGGTAAAGAGGTAACTTTTTTCCCTGTGTAAACAGGAGAAGGACCATGTATACTGTGGTGCTAGACTTACTGCCCCAAGGCTGTTTTGTGTCCCAAGACTTTCTTAATGTCATAAACTCATTTGACAGGGCCAAGCAGAATTCCCATAATGATTTTTTTTTCACTTGAACGAGAGGTCTTCATTGACCAAGGGAAATAGTATGCAGTTATGCCAATTTTGCTACTTGATTCTGAAAAAAAAAACCAACCCCTTAGTGTGATAGTCTTACTAGAGGGAGACATCTGTTTTGAATCTGAAGACTCAAAATACCCAGAGGATTATGGCTTTAACTTCTCAGAAGTCGTTAAAGGCAAAATTTACCTAGGGTTTTACTGAGTGTAATTTATTTTAAAATCTGTTTAGGTGTTTATGTAGCAATGTCTTCTGCTTTTGTACACAGACATAAAAATTCACTGGAATCTTTTAATCTTTTAAGAGATTTGTAAAAACTTACTGTTATTTTTTTAAAGGAGGTATCAGCTTTACCTCAAGAGTAAAAACAAAACCATATTTTTTCATAGTGAGGTGTCTTCAAGGCAGAGGTGTTAAAATTGAAGGCATAACTTCTCTTAAGACACAAGTATTAAACACAAATTTGTGTTTACATTTTTGTAAATTACAATTTGTAATTACATTTTTATGGTTTATCTGTTATTACATCATTCATGAATCTGCAACTATGTGCATTAGCATTTAACCATGTACAAAACAAATAGTTTTCTTTTTTTCTTATCTCGTGCTTATCCCTTTTCCCGGTTTGACAATACAAGTTATGTTTACTTCAGATTATTATATAATTAATTATTATTAGTTGGAAGTGCTTAAACTTAGCAAAATATAATTTGCTTAGTATGTACAGTTTGATTTGTACGAGATACTTTATATACTCCTTATATAGAAGTAAAATACTTCCCTTTTTTTTAATGCTTGCATGTATGAATTTCAGCCAGTTTCTGTTGCATAACAAAATCATGATTTAAATTGTAAGCAATTACAAAATACGACTCTTCTACTAACCTCTGAATTTTAAATATATGACTAATGGCATGATTAATTTCATATTATGAAAGAGCTAGTGATTTTGTAGAGTTTTCAGGTTTTTTTTATGACAGTTTTAATTTGATTAAATAATCCAGCGCTTCAAAACTCAAACAAATCTTGAGTTATCTAAGCTATAATTAAATGTCTGGAACACTTAGAGAAATAAATTTCATTAATTAGCAGTAATTCCTTCAACGAAAAGACACATTTCATCTTTTAAAAATTATAAGTACTGTATTTTTTTAAATAATACTGTTGGGGATTTGGGAAATGTCAAATGTTTGCTTTTCACACACAGGTATTTCTTTTTAATCAGAAGTCTTTTTAATCAGTGTCTCATATAAACAAAATATTAAGAAACTATTCTGCAGAAATGTTTGCAGAAAATATTCTTACTGACTTAAGCAATCACTTCTGCAAGGGTTTGTTCTGTCGTCTGCTGAGCATGATAGACTAGTTCAGTGCCATTGTTTTTTCTAATCCGGTAAGTAAATATACTATTTGATTAATGCTGGAATGAATTACTGATACGGTTATAATTTCAAATATGTATTTCCAGTAGTTAAAAATAGATCCTTTAAGTCCTATTTTTAGCTTATTTCTACTTGTTACTGTATCCAGTATACTTCCTTTGCTGCCTGTTTAGTGAGGAATTCTAATTTATATTTTGTTTACAGGGGCTGATTTTGAAAGCATGGCTTGATCTCTCCTCTGGGAAAGAAACTCACATTAAAAAAGCCCTGAAATACTTTGATGAAGCACTGCAGGAAGGCAATGATGTTTTTGCTCTACTTGGTAAAGTAAGTTTACGTCATGATTTTGACAATTCTTATTAGTCTTGTATTGTGATTAGAGATGTTGAGAAGAGATGAAATTGTTTAAGGAACATAGAACAGTTACCACACAGATTGATTACTAGCACAGTAAAAATATACTGATACTCTGTTTCCTCTGGTAGGCAGCCCATTTTATTAATTTTTAAGTTAATTTTAACGAGCAGCTTAGGTTTGCCTTGCTTTCTAGATGGACTCTTTTGAGGGTCTTGTTTTATTGTAGATTAAGACCAAGTTGCATGCTTGGGTTGCCGTAATGGTACATTGTGCCTGTTATCATATCCATAACTATGAATTTCTGAGGCATTCTTGTTGTAGTATTGCATTTCTGTAGTATAAAATATTGCTCCAGTGGGGTATTGTTTCACTAAATACAACTTCCATCTTTTTCTTTTTTTTTAATGGACTGAAGCTTGTAACTATTTCTTCCTGCATGTCTGTATTTCTTTTAAGTATGTTATGCATTGTGTTTTGGCTTTTTTTCTTGCAATAAAATTAGCTACCAGATGATAGTTTAGGGTCTGTTAAACACCAATATAAAAAAGAAAGATGGAGATTAAAGACAGTCAGTCTAAATGTATATTGTAGTTATGATTTTGCTATGTTCACAAGGAAGACTTTTTGGTCATGTATTTCTCTGTAAGAAATGAGGTATCAAGTCACCTGAAAATCTAAAAGTCTGTGTGATCTCTTCCTTTTTTGCATGGGACACCTGTCCACACTAAGGAATTGCGGTGTGCCGTGGCAAAAAAGTAGTTAGCAGTGTTCATAGATGATCACACTACAGTGGTTAACACTTCTAAAATCCTCATTAATCCATTTCAAGTGTTTGTTTTGAATATATTTCATTAAGCCCTGAAAGCTAAAAGCAGAAAAAAAATTGTTCAATGAAAATAAAAAGACTAAAGTTGGAGAGTGTGCACAGTGGTATTTGGTTGGGCATGTGTGCTTGACTACATGCACTGTTGAATTCAGTTACCAGGGTATCTCACATTTAGTTACTGGAAGCAGATTTTAGGCAAACAGCTATCTTGAGATGGCTTAAGAAATTCACTCCCAGAAACCACTATATTTGCACCATTACTATCTCAAAAATGTGAAATAAAAGGGCATGCACATTGTCACCTGGAATATGGTAAAGTAAATTTTAGGCATCAAAGCAAAATAGAGGCTTTAAGCCCTAAATTGATTTCTGCTCAAATTGATGTTGAACTGTGATACTTGTCTCTTCTGAAGTAGCTTTGTGTTTGGAGTACCCTGACGTATGTAAAATCTACACTAAGTCATTACTGTTGTTGCCAGAATTAACAATTTTTTAAATTGGAAAGCAATTGGTGATTCTGGCAACAACAGTAGTGACTTAGTATAGATTTTACATACATCAGGGACTGAAAAAATGTTTATTCTGTGGATTGCGTTCAATATCCTAAAATTGTGAGATGCTATATACAAAGTTATTTGAAACCAAATAAGATAATTTTACTCTTCAGCTACATCTCTTTTTCTTGGTTGTAACTGATAGCGACTTGTAAACGCTGCAGTTACAATGCCTCCCACATACCAGGTTTTACTATCTTTTGCTATTTGATTGTTGCTATATCTCTAGTTGTGCCAGTTGCTGAATTAAAACTATTACTTGAAGATTTTCCCCTCAGTTTGTCTATAAGTGAACTTCTGAATCTTCTCACCTAGGGAACTGTACAGGCTTTTGATGGGACTTCTCTTCCTTCCATTAGGTGCAGTATTTTCAGGTCCAACAGAATTATTCAGGAGCTTTGGAAACTGTGAATCAGATAATTGCAAACTTTCCAAACTTCATTCCTGCTTTCGTCAAGAAAATGAAGCTCCAGCTGGCCTTGCAGGACTGGGAGCAGGCCGTTGAAACAGCACATAGGTTGAGTATGAAGTAGCAGACCACTAGTTGTGTTCTTTCCATCTTTATACCCTAAGAACAATTTGAAGCAGATGTAGATAAGTTTCCTTTGATTTTTAATGAATTTCAATTAGTTAAATAGGTTTAAATTGGTTGGTTTTAAAAAAAAAAAGTCAGACTAAAATAGGTTTTATTAGAACCCAGCCTCACAATTCCGTGAGGATTCTGCAGCAACACATGAATCCATTTTCCATGGGAAAGGACCTTTTTTTTGATAGGCATGGAGTAACAAAGCTGTGTTTTCAACTAAGAACTGTGACTTACAGTGACTGTAATACAAGTTATTTTATTCCCCTTTTAGGATAAAACAGATGACTGAGCAAAGATTTTGTTTTCGTTTCTTTACGCTGACCTTTTGTTTGGCTTTAGACTGCTGCAGAAAGATGCCCTCAATTTAGAAGCCATAAGAATGGAAGCCCTGCATTATCTGTGCAGGGAAGGAAATATATCTCAGGTGAGTCTCTTTATTAGCAGCCTGTTGAGCGTACAGCAGCCTTTGTAGGGACTGGATACCATGTGTACTATCTTCCTTATGTCTTCTGCTCAGACTTGGGTCCTATGCTACACTATTTGCTTGCAGGAAGAGGTATATTCACCTGTTGTGACTAAGGTGGCTGCTCTGACTTCTTGTTTTTCTGGTTGCCAAGGGAAACGTTATTTTTTTACCTCTCGTGTCGGAGAACGGGAATCAAGCCACACAGAACTCTCCACTGGACAATTAATTGAATCATGTTGATTTTCATCATCAAAGCAATCTTTTGTTGTTTAAATGCTCTTCTAAGAAAGTCATAAGTTATTGTAACCCTTTTGTTATTTTTAAGTATTTTATTAATTGAGTTAAAAGAAATAATGAGGTCCTGTAGTGATACATTTTTTTGAAGGGAGTCATAGACACTTAACAACAGCCTGCGATATTAGGTTGTATAACCTGTGCTTTGTTCACCCTTTTTTGACAATTAATGGGGTTGGTTTTTTTAAATCTACGAACTCTTTCTAACTTTTCCTTCTACTCCCAAGGTCCTTTTCTGTATGCATGTATTTTCTCCATATGGTGCTTGTGCCATTTTTCAGGAAATTAAAAAATACGTTATCTAAATTGTCATGAAAAATTATTACATGTTTTAAAATATCTTTTTGTGCAAAAATGCTGGTGTAATTTAAGTAGAGATTTAGCAAAAAGTCAAGTGTTTTCAGGGTTTTGAAGGTTTTTATTTTGAGCTCTAGAGGAAAGGTATTTGAGGTGGTTAAACACATTTTGAGTTATTTCAACTCTTTAGTCATTAGTCTATTTATATAAATATTTAAGTCTTATGCACAATCTTAGGAAGCATGGAGAAACAGTAACAATTGCAGACTGCAGTCCAGTAGAGCTCTCCAGGAATGACACTTGCTGGACATGGTGTAGGGCGTAAAATAAGTTTCTGAGGTAATCTCATATGTGACTAAGACAAAAAACTAAAACACCAGATGAGATTTAAACATTATTCAGGTGTCTGCATCAAAAATCATATTAAAAACCCTGTGTACCAAATTATTGTAACTCTGGACATACCTGAGGTACCTTAGGTGGTTTGAGAAGCTGTGATGTTAAAAGTCTGAGCATCTGGAATTGTTTTGGTTTTGAGCATGCGAGTCTGTGTCACACTGAACAAGATTCACAAATGGGATTCCTCGTGCTGTCTTTCTTTAGGGGACTCTTCTGTTATATCAGATTCAGCTCAAGCCTTTTTCTTTTTTTCAGACCATGTACAGAGTACATGCCATCTGCTTTATTGTAACTTTACTATTCCAAAGCAGTTTTCTAGGAATTCCAAAATAAATCTTATTCCTAGCCCTGAAATCTTCTGTATTTAAGTTTCAAGATCATGCTGCATAGTAAATTGTGTGACTAGTTTTTAGTGAAAATTGGCCAATTGTCCTAATCTGTTTGTTCTTTCTATTACTTATTATATTACTCCTTTTTCTCCAAGGCTTCAGCAAGACTGGGAGACCTAATTAAAGCACTGGACAGGTTAGAACCACGTAATTCACAGCTCTTCTATAAGATGGCTTTAGCTTTCAGTAGAACAGTGAGTATGCTTTTTTTTTTTTCTTAAGCAGGATACAACTATCTATATATCCTGGGTTTTGTTTTATTTTCTGCTAGACCAATGTTAACTGTCTACTGAAAAATAGAAGATGGCAGATAATGGAAATAGATTACCTTTTGAGGACTTTGCTAACTATATTTTTAAAGTTTTGCATTCGGTATGAATTACAATACTGAAGCCATCTTGTTCCAAAAATGTCTTTGCTGCTTGCTTTGCAATCACAAACAGGTTTCCAATGAAAATACTTAACTGTCCACCAACCATATTCTTAATGTAGCAATGTGACAAGGTTAATCACATAGCCTTGAAACTAAAGGTTTCTTTATATCTGTACTTAGCAGAATTGTTGTAAGGAATCATTCAAAGCAACTGTTAACTATTCCTTATTGTATAGTATTCTGTATTAGTTTGAATCCAGCACACTTTAATGTCACAGTTTTTATAGAATAACTATAGATTATATTACTCTCATGAAATGTTGTTGTCTCAACTGCCACAGCAAAATTCAGTGTGTTTTTTTTCTAATTGAATCTGAAAAATAAGGAAAACCTGATGTTTAAAGATTATCCTCACCTTTAGTGTGGCCGGAACCAGCTCATCCTTCAACATACACAAACCTTAGTTGAAAGAGCATCCGATTTGGCATCTGACAATGCAGAATTTGCTACTGAACTTGGCTACCAGATGATTTTACAAGGGAAAGTGAAAGAAGCTTTTAAATGGTACAACACTGCTATGACACTTGATGAAACAAATGCTTCTGCACTAACTGGTAAGGTCTTACACTTTCTTTTGTGTTTTTTACTGGTCTTAAGACACAGATGATGATGCTTTTTGATCAAATTTTCCTACTACTGCGACTAAGAAAATCTCAAGCTGTTACAACAGGAGCATTGGGTAGTACTTCCTGATTTATGTTACGCTGTCTTCCTTGTAGCAACAGTTTTTCCCTGTTTGGTATGTGTTTTGTTCTTCCTTGTCAAAAAGTGAAACTTCTTTCTCTGCTGAATTACAACTCTCAAAGTATATGGTAAGGACAGAAATGTGACTATGTTTGTTGGGGTTTTTTTTTAATTTATTCATCTATTGCCTAAGAACTACAGAACTCTTGGACATTACAAAATTAAAAACTTTCAAGGGCTGTTGATAGAACAATCTGTCCATGGCTACATACATGTTTTAAATTAAATTGAAAAACATAATCAAGTCAAAACATCTCATACTTTTGATGTACATATTGCGTTCTTTGGAGAAAAAATAACTTTTGATAAGGTCCAATTGCTGTCAAGAAAATGGAGAGTAAATATGACATACTTAATTTACGGATTGTCCCTTGAATTTTTTTTTTGTCTTTGACAATCATATTGCCTTCTCACCTGAAACTTCAAACAGTACGAAAAATAGAGGGTAGGAGTGGTTTGTGTGTGTGGTTAGGGGTGTGTGGTGTTTGGTTTTTCTTAATTCATTTTGCTGCTTGTACTTGTTCTGAATTTAAAAACCAAGCTTTATGATCTTCTACTCAGTGTAGAACCAGTTGAAGATGTACTGTTTTAAAGTTTGAAACATAAAGGATGAGATATTTCCATGAAACAGGTTCATAGCATTGCATATATTAATGCATCAATCACGAATCATCTACCCTGGGTATTTCTAAGTACATAAAATTGGCATAGCCATAAGTCTTAATCTGTTCTTTCTTCTCGTATCACCACTTTATGAGGAGGTTGAGGAGAGGAAAAAGTTAATTCTGGAAAACGAAGTGTTTGCTTGACTAGGAAGACAAATATGCAATAAAATGTTTACATATGTTACAGGAATTATCCGTTGTCAGCTAATACAGGGACAACTAGAAGATGCAGAGCAGCAGTTGGAGTTTCTTGATCAAATTCAACAGGCCATTGAGGAATCTAGGGTAGGAGGAATCTTCATTAAAATACTTTGATTACAATCTGAATTGTGGTCCACTAACAAAATCATGTTCTGTATTTCAGTCACTTGAGCAAAGCATTCTTGATGGAATACCATTAAATCTCAATTTCAGGTTTTCTTCCTGTCCATCTTAGTTAACATGTTGCCTGACTTTACAAGACAAGGCTCTTTGCTTACAGAGTAGAGCCATCGTTGCCTTCCTTCAGTGCTTTATCTCTGAAGATAAATTGGCAACGGGAAAGGAGGGATTTTTGTTGTCAGAATTTTGCACTTAGAAAAAGGAATGCATTGATATTATCATCATCAGCGTCATTGACGGTGAAGTTACTAAAAGTCTTAACAGCATCCCTTAATATAAAGAAGAAATGGCTAACATGAATAATTATGTAGTATTGTATGAGTGACAGATGAAAGTATCTGGAATATGGAGAATGTTTTAATTCTTTTTTCTTTTTCCTATAGGAGTTATCTTTCTTGCGTGCTGTCCTAGCTATGAAAAAACATAAGAGACAAGAAGAAGTTATTACCTTACTAAACGATGTTTTGGATACTCACTTTTCATCGTTACGTGGTTTTCCTCTTGGTGTGGAGTATTTTGAAAAACTAAACCCTGATTTCTTGTTAGAAATCATTAAGGAATATCTTCTTTTTTGCCCAGCACAAGTAAGCAGCTATAGATCATGTCTGTCTTAAAACGGAAATTGTTGTTGGATTTCATTTTGAGATCTGTTAATCTTGAAGCAAAAATTTAGAAAATTTTCCCTTTTCAAACGTGAATGTATTTTAAGCAAAGGTGTATTTTAAGGTCTTATACCACATTTAATCAAAATAACTATGAAAATACATCTCTGTGAAGTGAGCAAGTTGCTGTAATACCTGAGGAAACTTAGGATATTGCAAAGTGCATATATTTATACTTTTAAAGTATTATTTGTGAAACTGTAACAATTCAGTGAATAGAGCTATCTCAATATGAAACTAGGATATTCATAGTGATGATCCTATTCTTGAAATACTTTTGTCATCTCAGGATACCTTTTCTATATATGTATTTTGTTCTTCATCTCAATTTCTTTTGTATTGGTAAAAATCAGCAGAATACTTTTTATATTGTTATTATTACTAATTCCAAAGAGAAATCTTACTTATTAGATGGCTAATTTTCCGTTACTGAATTGACTTACGCTAGTTTTGGCAACAGAGGTGTGTAGAACTTAATAAATTGGATGGGGACCTGACATCTCTAAAGCAGAAAAAACACATTTAAGTTTTCTTTTAATAGTGTCTTCCTTAATTGCTTAAATACTTTAATCTGAAATAGCTTGGAAGCAACTTTTGTTATCTTGTCATTAGCAGATTCTAGTCTAATTAAAGAACCTTCCCATAAATACTTGGTTATGTACAGCTTTAAAATCGAACAGGCAAACAAGTCATTTTCCATTGTTGTTATCTGTCCCACCATCAATAATGAAATGGTTTAGACTTTCAGACATTACCATCAGTGGCAGTGACAATTTCATGTCACAGATGGAGATGAGTGAGAAGTGTCACTCTGTGAGGTAGTGTCTTGTCTGAAGATTTCCCTGGGGTATATTGCAGAAGTACTTCATGGCAATCATGGTTCTTAGTTCGGAATAAAACCTGTTCTTTCTGAACTGTTGTCTGCAGAAAGATTTGTAAAAGAAAAGATAGGCTTTTCATGAAGTTTCATTATCTCTTTGTTGCAAAAAGGAGTTTGTGGTTTTAGAGAGTGAGGAGTTTAGCCAGGTGATGGAGGCTTCCAGTCTGATAATAGGGGACTACTGCTTCCCCAGGGCATGGGTCTTGTGCAGATGTTGGCTGTGAACAGTAGGATCATTAGGTTGCCTTTTCTTTTTTTTTATATATAACACTTAGCAACTAGGTAAAGTAATAGAGGAAAATGAGCAACATTATGATAATGAGCAACTCAAATGTGGTACTTTGCACTAGCGGTGTACATGACAGTAGCTATTTCTCAGCTGCTATTTTCAGTTTGTTGCTAGCAGTATGGATAAATTTTGTAGTGTGGAATCAGGGTAGAAGGGACTCGACCAGAACCTTTTCTTCTCATCCTTTTGGTTATTCATTCCAACTTCAGCTCTCTTGAAATGTCGTTCATGTTGCCATTGTGTTGGATGAGTTGGCGTGGTAATTCAGAGTGTGTCCGGAAATGTTTATGGACTTGGCTCTTCAGCTCTTGAAGTCTGAAGGTGTTTTATCATCCTTGAAGTTCATGCAGCTGTCTTGTCTTCGGGATAATGTCAAGAAATTGCCCCCTTAAATTTAAAGCATTTTTATGTTGTTTCACAATGACAGTGAAGGCAAATCTTTTTTGGGCCGAAGAATATAACAGTGCTTTGCTGTTGCTCATTTGAATTTAAAGTGAAGCTCAGACTTAAAATGAAATCGAAGTCCAAAACCTGTCAACTAAAATGTTCCTTTTTCTTTGTTGTGGGTTTCTGTTCGTTTGTTTGTTTTCATTCCTAGCCTGCAAGACCTGGGCAGTCTCCTTCACCACTTCTCAAGCACTGTGCTTCCCTTCTTGAAACTGTGGTCAAAACTGTGCCTGGTCTTCAACAAGCTGTATTTTTAATGGCAAAAGTGAAATATTTGTCAGGTAATAGTTATATGAATGGTTAACTATCCGAGCCCTTTAGTTTCTCTAATATAAGAAATTATTTTCACACTTAGATCATAATGAATATTTTTCTTTCACTGCAGGACACTGCATTCCAGGCTAAGTGAAAAACTTTTGCACTGTATTTTTTTTTTTGTGATTTGTATAAGCGTATCTTAATTGTACAGACACATAAATATGGTATTTTTTTTTACCTGTTGCTTCCAGAAAACGTCACTTATTGAGGATTTACAGATGGAACTGTGAGGGAATATCTTACCTTTGACCTGGTTTTGATTTCATTTCATAGCCATATAATACTTTTTATGAGTTTATTCACTAAATGTTCACTTTAAGAAAAAAAAGGGGGGGGTGTGAAAAAATGTCAATAAATAATTAATGCTGTATATTTAACCTCTGTTTCATATCAACTAATTTTTTCCTTTTCCTTTTTTATCTTCCTAGGGGATATTGAAGCAGCCCATAGCAGTCTACATTACTGCCTTGAAAGGAATCCTTCTTATGCAGATGCACACTTATTAATGGCTCAGGTGTATTTGGCTCAAAACAATATTAAACTATGTTCTCAATCCTTGGAACTTTGTCTGAGCTACAATTTTGAGGTGAGTTGGCCAAAAGAATGAAGTCATTTTATTTGGTCAGTTGTCTGAAGCTGTACGTGTTTGTAGAAAATAATTTTTAAATGGAACATTTTTATGACTCTTCCACTACAAGTTTAATATCTAAATGTTTATATGAAAATGGTATCTGAATATTTATCCAAGAAATGACCATAAGGACAAAACTAATACTTTATTACAACATATTGAAATTGTTTTGAAATAGAAAAGAAAGAAATGATAGCTTTTTGTCAAGACCTTACATAAATATTAAAAACATGATATATAAACAGAATTTTTAATTCCAGTCTAGTCTTGCAAGAGTCTTTAAAGGCCAACGTTGAGTGATCCAGTGTTGTTTCTGGACTTTTTGCAGAGATGTGCATATCTTCATTAGCAGTTATACATATGCGTGAAGGGGTCTGTAGTTACCTCCTCACAATTCATGCTGCTTTAAGCACTCTTAAGTGTTAAGAGAGTTGCCGTGTGTTACGCTCTCTTCCATAATGTCACATCTTTGTCCATCTTTTCTGTCCCTTCAGGAGCAAATCTGGTAAATTAAGCACTGTATTAGAAAACTTTCACTGTTTTGCAGTGGTCCTCACCAGTTTTGTTTCTTGGCACTAATACTTTACCAGTATGGAATTTTTGATTTGTTGTCATCAGTGAAACTTTGTGGGATTAACTACATAAAGTTGGGAACATTCTACACAGCCCTCATTAGGTCTGAGTTGTGCCAAGTCTCTTGAAAAAGCTTAGTTGAGAAGTGACAAACTACTGTTTCCTTGCAAGCGTGATCTCATCTTGGTTCCTTCCTCCAAGTAGTGCAAGAAAGCTGAAGATTACCCATTGAGGAGAAACTGAGGTGCTTGCAACTTTGTACACAGTTACATTTCCCTTATTGACATTTCCTTTTTATGTGACACATGTTTTAAGAAGGTGGAGAAATGGCAGGCAGGACTTGTGCCAAGTAATGATTGTATGCTGCTTTTAATAGCCTGGCGAAGTGTGCATAGAGCAAGGTGCGAAATGCTCGAAATCTCTTAAAATTCAGTGTAGTTTCAAATAGTGCTGTCATGAATGTATTTCTATCTCAAAAGTGTCATCTCATGTAATAGTTGGGTTTTTTTAAACTAAAAATATACTTCCTTACTTGTTTGCATACTCTGAAAATTCTGATATTTCTATAAGTAAATTACTGAAATTGAAATTATATATATTTGGAGGAAAGAACAGACAAAGGTAAGTATTTTTAGAAAAAAAAAACAACATTAAAAATCTTCTTTCATGCATAAAGTTTAGAAACTCTTTATCTCGTTTTATTTTTTTAGGTGAGAGAACACCCTGTTTATCACTTAATTAAGGCTCAAACCCAGAAGAAGACAGGAGAACTGTCAGAAGCTATTAAGACCTTACAGATGGCAAAGAATTTGCCTGGAATGAGAAAACCTACAGTTTCCTCCAAAACTAAAGGAAAAATAATTGAAATTGATGCAAGCGATCGTGCGTCTGTCTTTCTAGAGTTAGTGGAAGCCCATCGCTTGAACGGAGAACTGGTAAGGCAGCAAACTTGTTGAGATGTAATACGTATCTGAAAACAATTTCCCCTTCCCATTAATAGAAGTGTCTGCCCTCATTAGTTCAGGATAGAAAACCATCACCTCTTTTCCCAAGAGGTCTTGCTTGGCAGAATTTCCGAGGTGTTAATATCTGACTTAACAGCTTGTACCTTAAATTGTACAAAGAGGAAAAAAAACTGCATGAGAATGCTCAGTTCTGAGTCTAGAGAACTCCTTTTAATTTTGAGGAGGAGATACTGTTGGTGTTCATTTGCTGGCATGTAGATTCTTCTTTTGCTGTCAGAATGCTATTAGAAATACTTCTGGATTGTGACTTTATCTTTGTGTAGCACCGTCCTTACTATCAGTAGGACACTATATATATATAAGAATATAAGCAAAGGCATACAGTTGTGTACTTGGAAGCAACCTCTAGATGTCATCCTGCTCAAAGCAGGACCTGTTAAAACAAGGTCCTAAGGTCTTATTGAATTTCGAGCATTTCCCAGAATATTTGCATTGAATAGGTGTTATTTTCTCTACTAAAACTTCTTCATATAGTTCATATGACATAAAATTTATTTACGAAATCAAGAGGAGGAAAACACGTTAAACGTTTAGCAAAACAAATGGATACTATGTTTTGGGGTTAGGGGTTTGTGGTTTTTTTGGTTGGTTTGTGTAATACCCCCACACATTGGTTTGCTTATGATGTCTTTATTTTTGGCTGTTCAACAACAGGAAGTACATTAATTCTGTTCATTTTATTATTTGCAGCATGAAGCTGCTATCGTACTGCAAGACGCCATTAGTGAATTTTCTGGAACTCCTGAGGAACTAAGAGTTGTGATTGCAAATGCAGATCTGGCAATTGCTCAAGGAGATGTTGAACAAGCCTTGACTATGCTTCGAAATATTACACCTGAACAGCTGTACTTTGTACAAGCTAAAGAAAAAATGGCAGATATTTATCTTCAGTACAGGAAAGATAAGAAGTTATATGCTGGCTGCTATAGGTAAAAGTTTGTGGTTTGTGTATATACTCTCCTAGATGTTTAATAGTAGCACAGTGAGCTTATTTTTTCCCTTTCTGCTAAAATAGGTCACAAATATTTAGTGACACAAAGAATTCATTTGAGTAAGTGTCGTAAGATTTAAACCAGTAATTAGAAGTCTTATTTTGGAAAGATATCTCAGATTTATTTATTTTTTATTATTATTTTGAGAAATAAAACCTAAAATCTGCAGAGGGTAAGATTGTCCCCTATTTGTTGTTGTTAAATGACATGTTAAATGTTGATCAAGATTCTGTCTTCTTTTTCCAGAGACCTAGTAGAAAAACTACCAAGTGCTCATACTTTTCTTCTTCTTGGTGATGCATACATGAATATTCAAGAGGTAAGTGCTTGCTAGAGATGAATAGAATGATTGAGTCATTTGTTGACTTTGGCAAGTTGAGACAATGTAGCACGCTGACTCTGATTGGGATTTGGCAAACAGAAACTGCTTCAGGATCTGAAAAACCATAATTGCTGGTTAGGAGTGTAACTGTTCTAAAGTTCAAATAAAAAGCTATTGAAAATCATTTCTCCTAATAAGTGATTTGGGTGAAATTCAACGAGGGAGTTTTAGCTAGAACACTGACCCATAAGACTGACAGAAATCTAAACTGAGAGCTAAATTAAATTCAGAAGGAAGCTGGAGATGTTTAGAAGAGTTCTGGAGCTTAGCATAAATTTAGGTAACTTAGCTCTCATGTTTAAAGTTTTATTTAAAAAAAAAAAAATAAAAGACTGAATTCCTGTAAATTTTTTAACATCCTTTGCTGTCTTGATGAACTAGACATACTATTCAGGATTTGTAGAAGACAATGTAGTCGAGTGGACATAGGAATTTGAAGGACACACATTTTAATTTATATTTTGAAAGAATTGATTGTGTTAGGACACACAACTGATAGTTTAGATTACTAGTTTGAGGATTTGTAGGTGATTAATGGTTGTTTACTTACTAATGTTCGTGTGTAGTTTTCTCCCTAATGAAGAATTATAAAGCAGAAGGGAATTTGTTCAGATCTGCTATAACATGATTAAAGGAGAAATACGGATGATTGTCCAACACAGTAAGAAGCTTGAGTAACTTTGTTAACTAACTAGTGAAAGTAGTAGTAGGAGAATTTCAGTGGAATAAGAATCAGGTTAATTCACACTCATTTGTTTGCCTGCCAGGTTCTTTCCATGTTCCGTTTTAGCATGGAACTGTAAATTAACACAGGTTTTACACCTGCAGTTTCATAG
This sequence comes from Baryphthengus martii, assembly GCA_013396935.1. Taxonomy (NCBI): domain Eukaryota; kingdom Metazoa; phylum Chordata; class Aves; order Coraciiformes; family Momotidae; genus Baryphthengus; species Baryphthengus martii. Next base: position 14,113 of record VWZK01003104.1, on the reverse strand, counting down.
TGACCATTCTTCTCTCAGAAGTATTGTAGCTTATGCACCTATAATACTTGGCAGTCATTCCTGGAGATGTTACCAGCTTTTATTTTCTTCATGCACTTTCTATCTTAGTCCTTGACTTTGGTGTTTTTATCTTTTATTGGTTAAAGCCTGATGAAGCCATAGAAGTCTACGAGCGGGCTTTGAAGAAAAATCCAAAAGATCCAGCGTTGGCAAGTAAAATTGGAAAAGCCCTAATCCGAACGCATAACTATTCAAAGGTATTCTATGAGTACTGTATTAGGGTCATTAAGTATTGTCCATTATTGTCAACATGTGGGCTTTGTCTGGCTTTGTCTGATTCTGTTTTCAGGTGGCATAGAAAAAGCCACATTGAATGTGAAATATTCAGTGTGGTGTTCAGGGAATGTACAGTTTTTATATTTATGACGTATAAGCTGGTTCTTGCATCTGTGCACTGATGAGTCAACTCTACTTTCCCTGTTTCCAGATAGGGTAGAAGGAAAGTTTTCCCTTTAAAGCACTAAACAGTCTTTTTATCCTGGAAGTTTGTAGATCCCCTTAAAAATATCTGACCAAAGGCACAGTTACACATTGGTGGATACAAATCTGGGGAATTGTAGTTCTGGGGACTTGCAGTGTATGTGGTTTTTGGCCGGCACTCGAACCCGTGTTTAATTACTTCTCTGTTGGCCCAGTCTTGTTAGATCTCCTAGCCTTAACATTGGTTAGGAGAGGAGTAGTAGAAGCTTTAACATCTTATTGTAGGAAAAAACCCAGAAGAAAATGCTTGAGGAAAAACTTATGGGAGCAAATAATTTTATTTGGGCAACTTCAAACCCCTGGAGGGTGTGTCCGGATAGTGGTTTCTTCTTGCAACATTAGAATTTTCACTTGCTTCTATTTAGGTCAGAATTACAAGCAGCTCAGTATATGATTCCTATCTTGCTCCATGATGCTTGAGAGCTTTTTTGTTTGTGTGAGTAATAACCTAACATACTGCGAGGGTTCCTAGAGTTGCTATAGAAAAACTTGTAATCTATATGGTGATGGGTGGTTTATGGACTTCATTTTTTTTCTGTGGAGGCTTCAGCTGTATTCCCCTTAGGATACTTAAGCCTAAATAGGTAACCTGCCTGATATGTGCATTATTGTTGTTTAAAAATGTTCTCTTTCAAAAACAATAGAAGTTGTTAAAATACTTCAAATTCATTTTGAAAATGCAACTTTTCAACGTAACTCCAGTTCTCATTTTTCCCTCTCCTTAGATAAGTCATGTCCTATTTCAAAACTATTTAAGTTGTTATTTTGAAGTGTTGGTTATTTTTTTTAATTAAAAAAAAACCAAGAAAACAACAAAAACACAACTTAAGGAATAATAGTTTATTGATCCAAAACATTGCTTTTTTTTCTTGAAGAAATATTTGATTTCATTTTTTTTCTTTTTTTACTTTATATGTTTGTCAATTTTTATGTTTAAAAATGCAAAGAGAGAAGACTCCTTTCTGTTAGATTATGCTTAGTTGGTATTTTTAAGTTTTTCATTACTTTTATCTTCACATTTTGCATGTAAACTTTGGTAAAATATTTATCCTTTTTATACAATAAAACATAACTTTAACTCCAGCCTGACTGGAATTGTACAACTTCAGCAGCTAATGAAAATGTAGTTTAATTGACAGTGATCTTGTCAAAGATGATAGAATGTGATATTGTGGTTAGGCTGTGTAAATGTATACTGGTTTTATGTTTATCCTTAGTTTAGCATTGTATTTTTGGAAGCCTAAACTTGACAACTGAATAACGTCTTTTTAATACAGTATTTATTGGAAATTACTTGGTTACAAGAGAAGTAAAGAAAGCAGAGAAAGCTAAGCAGCGTGTCATTACACACCTAAGTAACAGGGTTCTTGTCTTTAAGATTTGTCTTTTAAATAATATTCAGATTTTTATTTCTTCCTTTTAGGCAATCAGTTACTATGAGGCTGCATTGAGAAGTGGTCAGCAGAATTTCCTTTGCTACGATTTGGCTGAGCTTTTAATGAAACTGAAGCAGTATGAAAAGGCAGCAAAAGTACTTCAACAAGCTTTAGATCATGAGCCTGGTAGAGATGTTATTAATTTATAGCAAAACATACAATTGCTACTCTTATTTGTGCTTTCTGCATGATTCTAAGCAATCAACAAGTTCCTTATAAACTTTTTTTGAAGTGTAAAACGCAGGAAACTCTTAAGGGACAAATGAAGGGAGCTCTTAATTTAACCTCACTTATATTTAAAGGTGCTTTTGTCAGGACTTTTAAACTTGGAACATCTGGGATAGATGAAGTCAGTAAATACAATAACAAAGCTTCACACATGCAAGGTTCTTTCTCTTCTGTGCTAACAAATATTCTGATTCTGGATAGATCCAGTATAGATAAGACACTCCTGCTGTTAGGGAATGGTTGTTTAGGTGGTAAATGCTACTCAGTGTCCTTCAGAGCGGAGATTGAACTGCCTGAAGGTGTCTCTTGGGACCCTCTTTTGCATGTGAGGAATATGCACTTACAAAGCCAAAACTTTGGAATTTTTTTCCTTGTTTTTATTAAAAGGCAGTTAAGAAGTTTTATGGTGTTTACTGCGAGCTATTGAATCTTTTTGCAATGACATATTTATTAAGTTCTGTGGCTCAGAATGCTCAGAAGCATTTAGTATTATCAAGTCTTATTACTAGTCCCTTCCGTACCATTTTCTTATGTCAGTATTTTACTGACCTTTCATACTGTGCAGAGGAGTGTTGGGTTTCTGTCTTGTTTACTCTTCTGATTTAGTGTTATATTCCTCTCTTAGTTAAGCCTTTGAGGATCTGGCTAGTTTAATAACGCTCAAGACAACTTGACTTCTAGTGTGGAAAGATAAATTAGCAGTAAATATGATTTGTCTCAGGTACTTCAAAATCTTCTCTTCTGTCTTACAATGAAGCAAAAGCACATAAGCCCATATCCTTTTTGTATGTTATCGATACACCAAAATTTTCTACATGAAAAAAAGTGTATCTCATTGACTAATTGGGAAAATTACTGAACAGTTTCATATCTTTTTTTTTTTTGAAATGCTAAAATATCCTTTATTTGTGAAAGAACACTGATATATAAGAAATGTATAGGAGAGAATGATCTTACACGATTAGCTATGTACCCTGATTTAGAATAGCATGTCATAATTACAGCACTTTGAAAAGACAGTTTGCTGGTAGAGTATAGCTCAGCATACTTTCTTTTTTTTTTTTTTTTTTGATGATACTAAAGGTAAAACATGGATTTTGGTGGTTTGCGTTTTCATGTGAAACTGTGACACTTTGTCAGTAGATTAAAATGAATATAAGACCAGGGAGAATTTGTATTCTTCAGGTAATACTTTATGCATATATATTTTAACAGCTACTCAAAGGTACCTTGCTCCTTTTTGAGTAGATACTGAAATATTTCGTTAAAATTACTGTTTGCATTCATGTCTGTTCCAAGTGCTAGCAAAAGAAAGGTAGCTTGAGGTCTGACTGAAAATTTTGTCAGTTTTATGTTTTTTGGGTGTACTGTAGCACTCACTGAGTCAATTTGGATATTTTTCGTTGACTTTTGAGGGGGAATTAGACAAGAAATGTCTGGAGTGGCTTTTATTTCCTGTCCACTTAAATCAAAAGCTTTTCCTTGTGTTTCTCAGAGTGGAAATAGACTAGACAGGAATTTTTATTTTGTTTTACCCCTTTTGCATCTTTCAATATCTTTGGCCTTAAATCTCACACTGTAGACTGTAATGTTTACTCACAACACACTGAGTCAAATCACAATCCTAAATACATAAGGTCGAGCTGTGAACTTTTCACTTAAGGTCTCACCCATAGTATGTGGAGAGCTTCATCCTTCTTTGACTTTACCAGGATCAGTTCTTACAAGAATCATGTTGTTTAATGTTACAGTTAATGAATTGTCTTCTCTGATGGAAGATGGGCGTTACCAGGTGCTTCTGGCAAAAATTTACAGCAAAATGGAGAAGATTGATGAAGCTATTATTTCATTACAACAGGTAAATGGGGGGGGAAGTTTGCAATGTCCTCAATTTTATCCCTGGTTTCAGTTGTATTCCGGAATCTATAACTGTAATATCTTCGTGAATGAGGAAAATACTTACTTGATAGGGATAAAGCCCCAGTGGCTGGCATGAAATGTAAATAATATAAGTGGTTAGAAAGCCGAAGGTTTTTTGTGAGCAGTTTTATCTGAATTTTAAATCAGAATGCAGGATTTTACTGAAAGTCTGCATTTGCACTGTGCCCTTAGGCTGCACTCACAAATGGTGGTAGAGCAGGTGAAAACAAAATTGGCTGTGGAGACAGCTAGGTTATGTGTCTGTGGCTCAGCAGTGACACCACTCATAGAACAATCTGGAACAGCTTTCAGTGGCTACCTGTCATTTTGTTGTACCACTGTTTGTTTTAAATAGCAATAATAAGATCTGTTCCTTCTGGAGTTGAATGTTATTACTCAGACTGAGGCTTAAAAGAACAAAGTTGGCAGCTAGGGACAATTTAACCCATTTAGAAGGCACTTCCTCAACACAAGGCTTGAGCAAGGGTTGGATCAGTAAATTCTCTTCCATTATACCTGCGCTCTTACAGAAACAGTAAGTCTTGGTGGCATCTTCTGAGCAGCAAAGTTATGCAGATTAGTTAGAAAGATAATTGTGCAGAAGAGTTAAAATGCTATTGATAGTGATGTTTAATCTGTCATTAAATTCTTACTACTTTTTTCTTATAATGTACCCAATTCTCCTCTAGTAAATTTTCCCCCAGAGCAGTCAACTTCTCTTACTCTATCCTTTACTTCTTTCTCACCATATCACATTTCAAAACCTTTGTATTTTTGTTTCTCTCTCCTTTTTCTTTTGTTGTTGTTTTTGTTACTTCCCTCAGAACTGTCCTTCCTTCTACCTGTTCTCTTTGAATTTGTTTCCTGTTCCATTCTCTTTTACTGCCGTATTAATTTATACAAAACCGCCTGTAATTTGATTATTTTAGCAGGACTAACTGCTGGGTCGTGTTATTGCTGCTTCTTAAACAGATTTGTTTGTGAGATTTTAGTTCAGTATTCAGATTGGTACAAAACAGCTTGAGCAGAAAGAGGGAATCTCCTGTGGGTTAATTGGCTAGAATTCCAGTTGAAATCAAAGAAAACCAATCAGGTATAATCAGAATTGACCATAGCGCTCTCTTGGGGCATCTCCTATTAACAAAGAGCTCTTACCTCTGTGCTTCTGCTAGACTTTTCTTAATCACTCTCTAAATGAAGGACCTCAGAAAATAAAATTTCTTTTTTCCTTTTTTTGTCCCCCTCTGAGTTTTCTGTGCTTAATAAAGGAGTTAAGTACCTACACCTTCTGGGTTTTGACTTTTGAGGCCTTAATTTATACACCTTTATCAAAAGCTTAATTTTAGGAGAAGGGCCCATAACACTTCTATTGAATATATTTGATGTAGAAAGGTAGCTTGGAGACTAAGGAGGTTATTAATGGGAACCCAGGAAGGTGATGATAAAATTGTTCTAAGTAAAATCGTAGGGCTTTTCTCTATAATAATGTGACTTTGTTCAATGACGTCCTACACCAGCATTTTTTGTGATTACAACTCTGATAGTAGTTATAAATTAGAACATAATAATTTGAATTGGGGAAGAGGTTAGTTATAAATAATGCAAAGCACAGAAATATGTAGGAAATTTAGACCAATAAAAACATGTCATCTTTATTCAAATGAATGTATTTGACCTAAATATTCCTTTGATGGAGTATTAAATAAGCTTATTCGTACCACCCTTTTCTTCCTAGTACACAAGGAGTAAACTGGATCCCTCTCTGGCTTTTGGCTTTAATGTCCTGTTCCTTACATTTCACAAGATACTGTGCGTGTGATTATCTCAAATTATGGGACTGGCGTGCAGTTGGCATGCAGCATTTTAGAACAAGTGTAATGGGATTCCATCTTCTTGCAAGTATTGAACACTAGATGGCTTTTAAGTGTGTTTTTAATGTGAATTTGGGGAGGCAGCTTGAAACAGGTTGTTGAGGGAGAGATATTGGGGGCAGGTGTTCTGTCTTGCATGTTTTCATTTATGTTTTCTATTTCGGAGACGTTTTTACCCAATTTCTTAAAATACATACTGTGCTTGTAGAATCGCTTAAAAAATCTAATTACATTATTTTCAAGTAGATAGTATAAAATTCATTCCATTGAAAAATGTTGACTGTTGACTCTTTTCCTCACATCAGGCTCGGGAGTTACAAGCCAGAGTGCTTAAACGGGCTCAAATCGAACAGCTGGATGCAGTTCCTGCCCAGAAACAGTTAGCAGCTGAAATTTGTGCTGAGATTGCAAAACATTCTACAGCCCAGCGAAACTATGAAAATGCAATTAAATTTTACAAAGAAGCTCTTGTTCATTGTGAAACTGATAAAAAGGTCAGTTCTCTGCTATTTTACATTGGTTTTCCATTCACTTTTGGTATCTAGCAATAAGTTTTCTTCCAGTTGTGCATGACGTAGAGGTATATTTGCAATTATTTCTGCTTTAGGATATACATAGAGCCTTGGACATTCTCCCCTTCATTTTATCATGATAAAATAGTTTTATGTGCTGCTAATTTCTGTCTCTTACACAAACTCCTGATAGTGAACATGCTCTGAGTTGTCCATTAGATCATAAAGTGAGCCTGTCTCCACCTACCAGTGGAGGACTTGTAGGGTATGACACAGTAGCAAAGGAAAGTGAAACGATCTGAAACAGTCTGTGATGAGACTTCAGCTTCAAGGGTCCATGCTTATCTACATTTCAGTTAGTAAATATTTATTCTGCGATTGCTGCTCAGAAATGGGTCCACACACGGTCTTGACGTGGTAGGTTTGGAAATGCAAGTAACAAGAGCGTTTCTGCTGGAATTCCCTTATACGTCAAAATTAATTGGTGAATGTTAATGAGGCATTTGCTTCTGTCAATGAGCTTAAAATTATCGGGATTACTTTTTTGTATTCCTACCAAAATACTGTAGTCTTCAGAGCGATACTATCTGCGCAGCTCTGTTTTCAGTGTACCTCCAGAATATCCCTCTGAAGAAGAAAAGTTTTTACTTGTTTTAAAGGTAAGAGAACAGAAATAAGTTGAATTACTTGACCAGGAGCCCCCAGGAAACAACAGAGAAAGCTCTCTCTTTGGAAGAGAAATATGTTTTCCTGGAGTCTCTGAAATCTCAGCTTAATTCTGGTAGAACTGAACCATCTTTCTTTATCTTTTAACTACATATAGTTAAATATTTTAAACTACAGGCAATGTTGGAACTCGCACGTTTGTATCTTGCGCAAGATGATGCTGATGCTTGCCAACATCAGTGTGTCTTACTACTGAAGAATGACCAAGACAACGAAGCAGCAACAATGGTACGTGCTATTACATTAAACCTGTATCAGAGGGTGTTTTGTGTGTCTGCAGTGTGGATGGATGTAGAAAACACTACTTTTCAGAAAGCCTATAGCTTCTGATTTCAAAAAGCATGTGAAAAAACTTCCGGAACAACTGTGTACTTAAGGTGGTTTTACATCCTTACAGAATCATAGGTAATCATCTTCCTGCTTAATAATTTTTAATCATAACTGCAGATTCTCTGTACAGAATTTATATACCACTTGGCTTATAAGACAGCTCAATAGACTGAGCAACTTTTGCTTTAATACATTAGGAGAAAAATGATTTTAAGACAGAAATAATTTATTTTCTCACAGCAGTCTAACATCTGGAATGTATCCTAGTGTGGTGCAAGAACAGGGGTAACAGCACTCAATATGTGTTATTAAATCTGTTCTTTATTAGCTACCTCTCAGTGGAGAGAAACTGAAATGAAATAGTTTTGGTTTATTTCCACTGCTGAAGTGAGCTATCTTTTTTTCACTGATTTAAACTAACTTTGCTTTTCTATGTGCTCATTCTGCATTTATGGGAAATAAAATTAGGAGTAAAATTATACAAGTAAAACCAAACATATTTGAAAGGTGCATCAAAGTGTTTAATTTCCTTTTCAATTTTTCACTTAAGGTAGAAAATTGAGATATGAGCCTGTACCTGCTTTTTCTTACCCTGTGTGTCTGTGTATAGTGTTTATTTTCCAGAAAGCGATGAAAAACCCAACTCAGTTTACTTCTTGTGCAGTTCCCAAAACACTTTATAGTTTCAGCCCCATTTTGCAGAAGTGGAGTTCATTATAAAACACAAACTATAATGTTTTGTTTTCTCAAAATTGGTGAATATTGTAGATGATGGCTGATCTCATGTTCAGGAAACAAGACTACGAACAAGCCGTCTTTCATTTCCAGCAGCTTCTAGAACGCAAGCCAGGTAAATATTTAGCAATGGTATTTTTAATTCTTTCTGATACGTAGCTCTAATGAGATAGAGGAATAAATATCAAAAAAACCCTTTGTATGATTGAAAAGAACTATGTTGTTAATAATGTCATGGATACTAAAACCAAAGACTTGGTTTATGTAGAAACAAAGCTATTGTAGAGGTGGCTGAGAAAATTATTTCTTGTAGATACAGTAATTTACTGTGCTGCAGTGGGGCGTGCAGTGTTCACCTCAAGCCAAATACAGCTAGGCTGTTACTTGCTTGTAACTGTAAAGCACTTTGGTATTTTGAGACACCAAGTGCATGAACACAAAGCTAGCGTTTTATTTCAAGCTTAAAGGAACCTTGTGTCCCACAAGAATAAGCTTCTTTTAGTAATTCACAAATTTTGACCAGAGAGAAAGCTGCAAAATGTTATTGAAATAGTACTATAGTGAATGGAAAGCTTGCTAGTTGACTTTGTGAAAGAAGTTGTGAGAGTACAGAAAATGTTTTTGAGTACTTCTGAAAGTGAAGTACAATTATCTTTATACAGGCTTTTGTAGAAGTATTTCAAGTATCACTTGATAACTTCATTCTTGTATTTGTGGTTCTATGCACTGTGCCTTATATATTACACCGTATACCATTTTTATATGTGAAAAAAAAAAAAGGCAGACTCTTCATTTCTTAAGCTATTCATACAGCAAATAACAAGAATTACAATGTCCTAACTCTTTGTATTATTTAGATAACTATGCAACCCTCTCACGATTAATTGATCTGTTAAGAAGAGCTGGGAAACTAGAAGAAGTCCCAAGATTTCTTTCAATGGCTGAAAAATATTCTTCCAGAACAAAGCTTGAACCGGGATTTCACTACTGCAAAGGACTGTATCTTTGGTACTTGCAATTATAATGAAGATAAACTTTATTTTATTACGTAGTACATATTTAAATTAGATTTCTTGTCATCCATTATCATTCAGAGGTGCCAAGTATAGTGTGATGAGTAAGTGATAAGTAATACAGCACTATTTTCCTAATTACTTAAGGTGCAAGGATTTTAGGAAAAGTCTCCTTTTCTCTTCTGAAATACTTTTCCAAAGAGCTCCCCTTTAAAATGAAGCTATTTTATCTGTCTCACTGACATCTTTCATATTCCTTTCTTGTTAAAAGTTGTATCCTTGCTATTTCAAGAATATAATATTACTTATTTTCAAATTTTAGAATTTATCAGGCTGGTTTTAGTCAATCGCTTATCTTGCAATAGTATGCGTGCGTTATTAGGCTGGACTTGATGATCTCAGAGGTCTTTTCTAGCCTCAATAATTCTATGATTCTGTGCTTATCAGTGTGTACAACTGTGTCATCATTTTTATTTTTTTTTTAATACTTGGGTTTCTTTGTGGGATTTCAGGCAGCAAGTTTTACATGTCCAGCTTTAAATATGCTAACTGTCTGCCTAGGTATACTGGTGAACCAAATGATGCACTCCGGCACTTTAATAAAGCTCGAAAGGACAGTGACTGGGGACAGAATGCTGTCTACAACATGATTGAAATTTGTTTGAACCCAGATAATGAAACTGTGGGTGGTGAAGTCTTTGAAAATCTGGATGCTGAGATAGGGTAAGTGAATGAAATAAGTATTGTTTGGGTTCTTCTGTCATCTCCTTCCTCTGCTGCCCCTTAATAATGTGCCTTAATTTAAACTGCTAGAGGTTTGAGCTTAGATAATGCTGTGAATGTTCTACTGACTATAATGTGAGAGACCATCCTAGACTGGAATTTTGCTGGAATCGGGATCACTTGCAGAGTTTGAACCATCTTGTTAGGTTGGAATTGCAGTTGTTGCAGAAGAGAATCAATGTAGAATACCTATAGAATAGATCCACGTGCCTTTAACATGCACTATGAGTCAGTACTAACTCATAATTAATTTAGTGTGTATTAAATAAGCGTTTACAAACCCTTTCTTTCTGGTAACAGTAATTCAACAGAGAAGCAGGAGTCTGTGCAGTTGGCTGTAAGAACAGCAGAAAATCTTCTGAAGGAGCTCAAGCCTCAGACCATTCAGGGTCACGTTCAACTGCGGATCATGGAAAATTATTGTCTCATGGCCACCAAACAAAAATCAAGCGTCGAAAGAGCACTGAACACTTTCACTGAAATAGTAGTGGCTGAGGTTAGTAACCTGTCTCACTTTCTCAGTCTTCTTTCACACTAAATACAAATCTCAGTTTACTTTCAGAAATAGTGGCATCTGTTAGTGCTATTCATTCTAAAGACTTTTTCCCTATTAAAGAATATTTTAGCTAAAATTTGAAGAAGAACGAACAAACAAACAACAACCTTTGCTGAAATAACACCTTTTAGAAGTTTTTGCTTGGATTGCAAGTTTATTTCGATTAAATTCTAATATTGCCAGTTACTGAAATGTGAATAGTCTTTTTGGTTTGATTTGCTGCTCTTTAATTTCCAGTTTTGCCAGCAGCCTGTCTGATGACATAAGACTACACGGTACCTTCATTCTGTAGGCAAAACCAGCTATATATAAGCTGCCTTCATGTACTTCATAGCAATTTGACAGGATTTAGATTCCAGGGAAAGATTATCCATCTGCTTAAAATTCATCCTTACGATGGAAATCTTCATTATTTTATAGCTACTTGTAGTCATTAGCTTCAGGATTAATACTCTTGTTACCAGCACCTTTCAGCAGGTTTTATTTCAGCACTTGTAGACACATTTAGTCCATCAGAATGCCAAGAAATACTTAAGTTGCTACTACCCATTAGCTGTGTGCTAAACTGCTCCTTGGCTGAGCTGAGTATACTGCTACTTATCTTGTGTGTAAGGCAGTTCTGAGTGTCACAAATAAGGTGTCCCTCTGCCTCCAGTACTGGTTTCCCAGTCCTGCTCAGAATTGATTGGAGGTCCTTGTGAATATTGGATGTTTTTCACACGGTGACGCCGTTCCAGCAGGTAGAATGTTCCAGTCTATTCTATTTAGTCTTCTCTCCAGGGTCACATAAAATACATAGTTTTAATTTCTTCAGACTTAAGAGGTTATTGATCCATGTGAAGTGTGAGGGGGAGAGGGAATGAGCTGATTGTTATGTGGAAGAAGGGGGTTTGTTGAGGTCAGGGTTTTTTTTTAACCCACTGTGGCAAGCTTAGCAGGTTACAGAACAACCCTACACCGAGGTATAGTCAGAATACCAGTAGTGAGCCAGGAATGCTGAAAGGGAGGAAGAAACTTTTAAGTTAGCTGCTGATAGAACTACTCTCTGAGTTTAGGAAGCAGTTTTGGGATGTGAGTCCCATTCTCATCTATACCCTGTGGTAATAAAGGCAGGATTTTAAAAATCACATTTGCTCCTGCGCTTCTTTCTCCTTTTTTGAGGCTCTTGAATAAAGTGGTGACTTTTAAAAATCCTGTTTGTTATACGTAGCTGTTGGTTACAGGCAGTTTAGACTTAGATTTTTAGGAGCTGTACACCTAATAATAGGAATTGGTGTCCCTATTACTGACACGACAGGCACTTCTAAAAGCAGAAAATGCCACCTGTATTGTACCTTCCAGTGAGTTCATTTTCGATCTGAAATATTTATTCGTGTATCAAAAGGATAGATCTTAGTGATACTGGAGTGTTTCTTGTGGAGATGAAATACCTGTGGATGCTTTCAACGATTTCTGAGCCTGAAGAAAATTGTTTTGAGCCCAAACTTATATTCACCCTCTTAATTATTTAACGTGGTGCGTTCGTCTTAGGAAAACAGTCATACCACTAGATGGAAGGTGTGTTTGTAAGATTGGATTTTTGTAAGATCCTGAGATCTAGCTTTTAGTTTAGTTTTCAGATGCCTGGTGAGTCTTAAAAAAACCTAGATAAATAAAAACGCACCAACAGTCACTATGCTTTTTACTGCAGAAGGACCATATCCCAGCCCTTTTGGGAATGGCCACAGCCTACATGATCTTGAAACAGATTCCACGTGCCAGAAATCACTTAAAACGGATTTCAAAAATGAGCTGGAATCCCATTGATGCAGAGGAGTTTGAAAAGAGTTGGCTTCTGCTTGCAGATATCTATATTCAATCTGCAAAATACGATATGGCAGGTGAATTATTAAAACGATGCCTTCGTCACAACAGGGTAAGTGAAAGTGAATTAAAAGTAATCTTCTATTTTAATTCATCTAAATATTTAGTTTCCACCTTAAACATGATTTCAGAGTGTATTTATTTTGCCAATTGCCTGTTATTTCACTTCTTAAGCAGAAGTAGACCAAAACAAGTCAGGAAACCCACAACTTTACACTAGAGGGTAGTAAACAAACATGTGAATGCTGCTTAGTCCTTTTTATTCACATTCTGTAATAATGTATGCAAGTTTTAGCTGTGATGGCACTAGACATTTCAGGTGTTTATGGAATGTGTGAGAAGCATTTTACTGAGTCTCGCAAACCTGACGATAAAGAGATAGAGCCATATAAATTCTGGAGACTTGCTCCATTTATTGAGATGTTATCTTCATATCTTAAAATATGCATTTTAAACCTTTTATGTTCATAAGCCTGCCACTATACAGGATTTCTAAGATTTTTTTTTTTTTAATTTCTTTTCAAGCTAGTATTAATCCTTTTCTGTGAAGTTACTTTTCATGTAAAAACATTAGAGCTTGTGCCCAATTTACCTGGACAGGGAAAGTGTCCAATACTCTGACTGTAGAAACAACCTATAGATCTTGGCTTTTGTGCTTATTTTTCATGGTGTCCTGTTCCATCTATACACTGCATTGCTCTTCACATGAGAACTTCCAAAAGGCTGGTCTTCCATAGACAGATACTATGCTGCAGGCTCATTTATTTTTAGTGCACAAATTTGATTTAGAGAAGAATCTGATGCTGTATATTCATTTTTCTGAATTCATCAGTATAGAAGGTGAGGTTCATTATTCAGTGACATTCCTGCAACCTCTTTGAGAGGCAGACTTTTTTTGAACTTGTACTCTTTTATTTCTGAATATAAAATTACGAGGCAGCTGCAACAGTTCATGGTATCTTGTACTTCTGCAGAGACGCCTCTTAAAATAGGATGTATTCCATTTTGTATTTACGGAAAATGAGTTTGAATTTAGATAAGAAAAATCTCTGCCTTAAGGTCAGTTACACACTTGTCCAGATGGCCAACGGAAATGGCAAAATCCATACCACTGAAGGATAAACAGGAGTAGTCTCCCAGAAGAAGACAGATCTTGAAATAGATGGTCTGTTGAGCAGGCATATATCACAAGTGACAAACTGTTGCAGAAATTCTCAAGCAGCTCTAAAACCATAGCCTACCAAGTAAATTGTTTTCTTCTAAAATGTTTGAGCTCTGCAACTCCAGTTCTTTAACAAAAGAGCAGAGTAAAGATACGGACCTTTCTCCAACTTGCATGCAAAGCAGCTAAGCAGGAATTGTACTAAACAAATAGATGTTGAATATTTTAGATCTTAAAATATCTTGTTAATCCACAAGGTGGTATTTTGTATGGTATTCTCCAATTTGGAAGGTATGATTAGATTGAGAGAACATATTACCGTGAAGAATTAGTTTTTAGGATTGGTTTTAGGAGTCAGAATTGAATGATGTGGAGATATGTGTGTATATAGAGAGACAGATATATATTATATTTTTTTTATATATATAAAAAATATAT